>JASDQU010102163.1:33357-65746 GCA_032191745.1 Picea mariana | reverse complement strand
ATACCATGGGAAGTTAGGGGATGATCTACAGATTTCACTTGCATTTTTAGTTACTTAGTTTAAGGGATTTTGGGATTATTCCCAGATTTTGTAAAATTGTTTACTATTATTCACAAGGATGTTTTACCTTGTGAGAAACCTATTTAAACTTATGATTTTGTAATAATCGATCATCTTCAGTTGGGGAGAACAAGGATATGTGATTTTGATTCAAACTGGAGCAGAATTGATGCGTTGTTATAGCTTTTGCTTTTCAATATATTGACACTTTGTTCCAAGTTTTGTATATCATTTTGTTTCTGGTTTAGTATTACTTTGCTGTCTAAATCAAATTCAAGTGATATAATTTCTTATTGCTATACATACCTTGTTACTTCCAATTTGATAAAAGACATAATAGTTAAGGATTCGGTTTTATGAATGATAGCTTTGTCTTCTTTATGAATCGAATTATTATATATGAATTTGATGCATAATAGGTTTCCCTTTTGCATGAATTCATAATCTGAAGACTGTTATGATTTCTTTTATGTCTTGTTTGTCCTGTAACATACTTCAGGAAGCATCATAGCTGATCCTTTGCGAGAAGCTTAAGGACTTAATGGTGTGAGTTTTCCTCCTCCAATCAGCTTAGAAGCCATCATACGCAGGTCAGACTTGGAGCGTTTCCAGGTTAATTAGTTAGATGTTTACTGTTTATGTTAAGTAGTTTAATATAAATGATAGTTTAGGTAGATTTATATTACATTGTTTAGTATCAGTAAGATAGATTAGATTGTTTGATTTCAGTAGTTTTTATTTCCTTTTTCATAAAATATAAAAGACAAAAAATAGATTCTTGGCTGTCTCGGGGCAGCGAACACATGAGTTTTGCAGGTTTTAATCAAATCTGTAGGTTGTCCATAGTGTACATTTTGTGAATAAGGAATAACATAGCTGATAATTAGGCAGTTGATTTGAGTTATTATAATCATAGTTAGTATCTTGTAAATATATAATAGTTAGTAGTTTATAGTTAGATTAGCATAGTTAAGTTAAGTTTGTTTTTATTAGTTTCTAGTTTCCTCTATTTTAGTTTGATTTCTTTTTATTTAGTTAGTTAGTTTATTTTAGTTTGTTTTATTAGTTTTTAGTTTCCTTAGTTTAGATTATTTAGCTCAGATCACTTTCTCTTTGGTTTCCTTACGAGACCTCAGAGCGGCCAATGGAGCCATTAAACTCGTCAGGGTGGTCCATACCAAACGGCTTGGGTTATTTAGACAACCCCGGACCGGTTCCACTCTCCCAGTTGACGGATGGACTGTTTCGCCCGTCAAAAAATGGTGCTAGAAGGAGGGCCTGAGCTTAATTAATGGCACGAGGTGGTCGCAAGACTCCTCCCCCACCTAATCGCACACCCATAAGCTTGGAATAACACTTTGGCACGATTTCCAATGCACCCGCTCCAACTTGGCACACAAAACTATATGTCTCATGTAAAGGCTATGTGTTGATTTATATAGGCTAGGTTAGGGGGTCGAGCCCAGCCGACTCCCTATATGCTTTGGGAACATTTATCTAATATTAAATAAACATTTCGTGGTGGTTTTAACCAACAAGCATATGTGGCATAATGGTCGACGCATTTGGTGTTAAGTCATTGGGGTCAGTCCGGAGGTCGTGGGGTCGACCCCAGTCGATGCCCATTTTGTAATATATAATTAATATAAACTTAAATATATAAATGCTTGTTAGAATATTCAATTGTGTGGTTAGAAGGATTGGCTAGACCATTGGAATATTTGTTGGAGGTCTTGGGTTCAATTCCCTTCAACCCAACAAATTTTGGGATAAGGCCATATTGGGAAATTTCGTAGTGTCATGTGGCACCATCCCATTGGTCCACGTGTTACACTCTTACTGGCCCACCTATTTCCTATTCTACAATCAGTGCCACATCAACGCACAACCAACTTTCTTGTGTTAGCTGCCACCTGTCACCTGCCATGTCATCCTTCCATACTGCCACCTGTCACTTGCAACGTCAGCACCATATTGTGCCATGTCAGCACCATACTTGCCATGTGTCGGCCTCTGATGATGTCGTGTGTTCATCTATGATGCTACCACGTCATTTTATAGTACCTATTTGTACTACCACGTGGCATACTRTGGTGATGCCATGTGTCCTACCCTATTTGAATTTTTGTATGTTGGTCAAAATCTTCAAAACATCATAACTTCTTTATATGATGTATGTTTGAGGCCGTTCAAATTGTGTTGGAAAGCTCTCGTCGAKCTCTACACAATGGAATCATTTTAATTTTCATTTGAGATGATTAATTTTTGAGCATTCCTATATCCACCTGGATCAATTAGGCATGTGTACAGGAACAATATTTGAAAAACATAGGCCACAAGAAAGGGTAGCCAAGCAGTTCCAAGTAGACAGAGCACCAAGAAGCTTACAAGGAGGGGAATAAGAAGTGGAAAGGGGGAAATGATAAGATTATGATAGCCATTGGATATCAATGCAAGGATTCTATCAACCATTGTAACCATTGCAATATTGATGGGCATACTGAGGAAAAGTGTTGGAAACTATGCCCATAGTTGAACTCGGAGAACCACAAGAAGGATGCAACGAAAAAGAATCTTATAGCCACAGATTCAAACAATCAAGTTGAAATTATCTATGATGTGGATGAGAATATTTTCTGCATATCAGTGTAGAAGGAGGTGAATCTAAGTGGCCTTCATCTTCGGGAAGAGAAGGAGATGACCAAACTCTCCCACATCAAGATTAAGGTCAAGAAGACCAAGATAGATGCCATGTTCGACTCTAGTTGAAGGTTAATCTCATAGCAATAGATCTGGTCAACAAGCTTGGATTTTAGGTTCGCGATCATCCTATCCCATATCTATTGGGATGGGTAAACGAGGATGCAAAGATCAAGGTAACAAACCAATGTAAGATTAAAATTTGTTGTAAGTGTTGATTTTATTGATGAAGTGGAATAGGACGTAGTACACCTTGAAATATGTGGAGTAGTGTTTGGAATCCCCTACATGTATATGAGGGATGCAACCTTCATGCGAAGAGCCAACCAGTACCGACTAATCAAGGATGGGAATTCCTACATCATCAACGTCAAAGATTTCATTGGTAAGTGCAAACCAAGTTAAGAAGTTGATTAGTTCCAGTAAGAAATATGTTTTACTTTTCTTAAGAGAAAATCATATTGAGGATGAGTCAATAAGAGTAAAGGCAATAGTTGTTGGAGCATGTTGTGATTCGACCAAGCACGTCACCTCGTGGGTCACTTATGACAATTGTACCAAAGAAGGATGGGACTTGACAAATGTGTATTGACTACAAAGCATTGAAAAAAAATCACAAAAAAATATGTAGTGTGGCTAGGGGAATAATATGGGGTACCTAGGGTGGTACCCAAGGGGAATAATAATAGAGAATTATTTTTATGTATGGAGGCCACTATAATTATTAAATAAGGCCTAGTGTGAACATAATAAATGTAAGAGGGCTTACTAGAAGGTTTCGCTTCTAGAAGGTTCCTCCTCTAGAATGTTCTTAGGTGGTAGGTAGTATTATATAAAGGGGTATGAGTGATGTAATGGGCATGTTCAAAAGTATTGTATTTGGAGTGTAGCTCATTAGTAGGTTTCCCCCTCAAAGATGCAAGTGAACATGAGTGGATACCTTCCTTAAAAGGATTTATTGTATGGTGTTTCCCTACCCTAAGGGTTTTCATAATAATAAAAGAGATTTTCTATATTGTTCTCTAGATATTATGTGGTGATTATATTTTCATATATTTGGTATTTAACAAGTGGTATCATAACACTTTCTTCGGCCACGAAAAAGGGGCAATTTTTTTGGAGGGTTTCAAAAGACAAAGAAAATGAGGGTTGCGACACTCCGATCAATTACTGTAGATTTTTGTATAGAATTTAATGAAAATGGTTTTAAATTTGAGTTCCTCTCAGAAAATAATAATAATAATAATAATAATAATAATAATAAATAATAATTAAAAAAAAATCGCCTGAATAGGAGTTCAGGAGGTCAAGATATCATTGATTTAAAATCAACGATTTTTTAGGGTTTTTGTGTAGAGGCCCATGCAAATTTGTCGGTTTATGTAGCAATTGGTGCAAAATTCACCCAAGAGAATTGCAGATATGAGTTTGTCTCACAAAATTATACATTTTGAAAACAAATTGGCTGAATCAGAGCTCCATAAGTGAAGATATAGTTGATTTAAAATCAACAATTTTAGGTTTTTTTCATGATGACCACGAGAGACTGCATAACTCATAACTTTTGACGTGGTGCTTAGATTGTTGTTAGATTAATGTCATTGGATAGGGGATTTTTAAAGATTTATTTTGATATATTGTATGTGGTATTTCTAATGGATATTCTCTCTCAATTCCTCATGTGTCTCAATGAAGTCCGATGGGAGATTCAAGCAATCAAGACAAAATTTCAAGAGTTCAAAGTTTCAAGGAAAATTATTAAAGAATCCAACTTGCAAAGCAGGAGAGATATAACATGGAAATCATCATCCATTATGTCACGACAAAATATAATCAAGAAACATATGCTTGGTCATATTGGGAGGCCGAAAGTGATGATTGGTATATGGATAGTTGTCATTTCTAGGATGACAACCATGGAGAGTAGACCGGAGCTTTATGTGCATACTTTTCTTTAGTCTTCTTATTCTCAAGTACTAGTGGATGATTTTTTGTCTGGCTCTACATATTTGTATCCACATGACCGATGTTGATCTTTGGACCATCATTTTCAATTGGCTATTGAGTTCCAATATCTTTAGCATGAAGTTCACATGAGAACTTGGACATGGGACCCAGGTTTATAGTGACAATTGGACTACTTCAACATGGTGGCTAGCACTTCTACATGGGACCCTAGTTCTCCAGTATACTTCAACATGGTGGCTAACACTTCTACATGGGACCCTGGTTCTTCGACCTATTTTTCAACATTATGGTCCAGACTTATCCATGGGACCCTGGTACATGGTTGTACTTTCTCATAACAAGCGTTGAAGACAACAATTTCATAAGGGGGATGGAATGTAATGTAGCTAGGGGAATAATATGGGGTACCTAGGGAGATACCCAAGGGGAATAATAGTAGAGATGTATTGTTATGTGTGGAGGCCGCTATAATTATTAAATAAGGCACAATGTGAACATAATAAATGTAAGAGGGCTTACTAGAAGGTTCCTCCTCTAGAAAGTTCATAGGTGATAGGTAGTATTATTTAAAGGGGGTATGAACAATGTAATGGGCATGTTGAGAAGTATTGCATTTGGAGCGTAGATCATTAGGAGGTTTCCCCCTCAAAGAATAAAGCAAACATGACTGGATCCCTTTCTTAAAAGGACCTATTATATGGTGTTTCCCTACCCTATAATAATAAAGGAGGTTTTCTATATTGTTCTCTAGATCTTGTGTGGTGATTATATTTGCAGATCTTTGGTACTTAAAAGTATCGGTACCCTTTGCCCAGGATTGATGATCTATTAGATCAGTTGCAACATACAAAATGTTTCACCAAATTGGATCTCAAATCTGGATACCACTAGGAAAAAATCAAGGAAGAAGACACTTGGAAGACTGCCTTCGAGACAAGGAAAGGTTTGTATGAATGGTTGGTCATTCCATTTGATTTATGTAATGCACCAACTACATTTATGAGACCGATGAATGTTGTATTACGCCTATCTAGATTCATTTGGTATAGTCTATTTGGATGATATATTGGTTTATAGTGTTGCCTATGAGGAGTACATCTCACATCTCATGCGGGTGTTAGAGACTCCGAAGAAGCACCAACTACTCGCTAACCTTACGAAATGTGTGTTTACTCATCATTCTTTGGTGTATTTGGGGTATGTGATCAGTAAAGGGGAGCTCAAGATAGATCTCACAAATATGGAGGCCATCATGAAATGGCCAATTCCTACAAATGTCACTAAAGTTAGGAGTTTTGTTGGGGCAACACAATACTTGTAGAAGTTCGTAGCTTTATTTTCAGCAGTAGTTGCACCACTCCACACCATAACAATGGGTGGTAATAGTTTCTAATGGGGAAAGAATCATCATAAGGCTTTCAATGAGCTAAAAGGAAAGATTAGTCAAGCACCAATTCTCTCATTACAAAACTTGCAAAAGTCTTTCGCAGTGGAGACACATGCAAGTGGGTATGCCATGTGAGTAGTTTTGATGTAAGGAAGAAGGCATGTATGCTATCATTCTAAAATATTTCATGGCAGTTCTCCAGTACCCTACCTTTGACAAGGAACTTTATGTTCTGGTTCAAGTTGTCAAGAAGTGGAAGAACTATTTGATGGGCAAGGAGACCATCATCCACATAGATCACCAACTGCTACAATATTTGCATGTCCAGAGTAAGCTACAACAAACAAGACATTACAAGTGGATGGGATTTTTACAACAATTTCATATAGTCATCGAGTATAAGAAGGGAAACACAAACAAGTTGGAAAACATGCTTCAAAGGCCACCCACATCCAGTATTACAGCTTTGGGAACTCTGATGTACATGGAGCCTTTTACCCATGATGCATACAAAGAGGCATACACAGAAGATGACGACTTTGAGGAGGTGTTTCAACAGGTACATGGCCAAATTCATATAGAAGAAGGTGATGAGAAAGCTTACTATCATTTCGAGAATGGGTTACTCTACAAGTTCGAAAAGCTATGTGTCCCTAAAGGTGAACTATTGCAACTTATCAAAGAGGCTCACACCTCTAAGGTTGAAAGACGTTTTGGTGTTGGGAAAACAATTACCAACTTACAGAGGTATGTGTATTTTCCCAAAATGCAAGAAGATGTAGCACGATATATTAGAGTATGTATACTTTGTTGTACCAACAAGCATAATAACAAAAAGCAAGGTTTATACCATCCCTTACCTGTACCCACTTGACCTTGGGAAAGAATTTCCATGGATTTTGTGGGAGGTTTACTAACAACTATGAAGGTACACGACTATCTATTTTTGATAGTTGATATGTTCAACAAGATGTGCATTCTCATGCCTTGTAAAAAGACCATAAAAGGACAAGAAGTGTAATGTCCCTTTCCAAATAGGAGCTACAGAGAGGAGGATTAGTGGTCTAAACAACCCCGTCAGACTATATCCAGGGCCATGCAGGGGTAAACAAGGCTACTAGAGGTCACTTCAGCTGAGCGTGTTATAATTCGAAAGCGCTTTTAAGTCAAAGTAAGCTAAAAAATAGAACATATAAGCTACAAATAGGTCAACAACGAATTAGGGTTTCAGGAAGCTATAAGAGAAGGGTAAAGCAACCTAATTCACCATTATGCAGATTTTGACTTGTCATTGAGGAGAGAGGCGCATCTCAGGAGGGATAGCTCAATGGATTCCAAGAGGATTACACCAACGACTAGTTTCGGTGTTGAGAGACACACCCTAGTCACCGAGGAGATCACATAGGTCTTCAACAATAGTTACACAAGTTCCAACAACAAGGGCAGTCTTCAACAACAATTACACAAGTTCCAGCAGCAAGGGCACACTTGTTCAGGGTAAGGGAGCAACTTCTAAGGAGGTTTAGTGAGTTGAATTGTCCCATCCAGGGAGAGTCCAGAGATTCCCTTCTGACCCAGTTGAGAGGAAGGCAAGGTGCATCTATTACTTGGTTTCTCGTCAAATTCCAATAGAGAAATCATCTGGGGCGCATTTTCCAGCCGTTGAGGGTGCGACAATTGAGGAGGAAAGATTTGAGGTTCCTGAGTGGTCATCATATCAGATCCAAGGAAATCCTTCCGACCCATTTCCCAGTAGCCTAAGACGCTCAGCTTGAGACCCTTATCAGTTGATTCCGACGGGGGAATCACTAGGGCACAATTTCCAGTAGCAGAGGGGGCACATTTCCCTAGGGGGATCCATCCGGGGTCTAGGCATATCAGCAGAGGGTTAATTGTCATCATATTAGTCACCAGAATTTAGAGGGAGAGAAAGGCGCACTGATTGGGATAGTTCCCAGGCAATCCGAGAGGACTAGCCACCAGGGCGAACTTTCCAGTCTTGCAGCAGTTGTCGTATGAGTTGTCGTAGCTCGCAACATATCTTACATCTCATCCATTGATCCCACAACATTCTTCTAGTATCGGGTATTATTGTTTTAGTTTGCTTATTATATTCTGACTAAGATCCTTTTGCCACTGATGTAGCTGAGTGATTTATTTTATTAAGTTGCCTTTAACATTGTACTCTGCAGAGATATCATAATATATGGTTTACAGTCTTTTGTCTCATTTACTATCTGTATGCTCATTTATATGCTATAAACAATTAATTACCTACATGCACATCTAAAACGCATCTAGAAACCCCCGGTGTATCAGATCAGACAATAGACACATCAAATTAGCAACATCTCCTAGATTAGTCAGATCTAGGATATTACAAGAAGCAACAAACATGTTCTTTGAACCAGTTTGGTTGAACTATGGGATACTAAGGAGCATAATATCAGATAGGGATACCAGATTTGTCAATACATTTGGACTACAATGTGGGAGAAGATGGACACTGAGTTGAAAAGATCTACAACATTCCATCCACAGACATATGGGTAGAAAAAAGTAGTCAATGGGACTTTGGTGCAGCTTTTGAGGGGTTACAATTAAAAGCATCTGAAGACCTGAGATGAAAATATGATCTACATACAACACTCTTATAATGGAGCAGTCCACACTTCTACTAGTAAGTCACCTTTTGAAACTTTCTTTGGATATTTTCCATCTTCACCCTTGAATGTTGTATATGGACAACAATGAGGAATGAGGGAGGACCTCACAGGAGATGAATTGAGAGCATAAATATTTTTTGAGAATTAGGAAAATCCATTTGCAAGTATAGGAGACATTGAAGAAGTCATAGGAAAAATACAAGGCAATACATGATCAACATAGAATCGAGAAGTCATTCAAAGTGGGAGACAAAGTTTGGTTACAATCGAACAAGAAAAAACTACAAGGTCCTAGTAAGAAGATCAAGGCTTTGTTCTATGGACCTTTCAAGATATCGGAGAAGGCGGGAGATAACGCCTGCAGACTTGGTCTACCCCCATACATGAGAATTTACTCAGTAGTGAAAGTGGATAATCTTAAACTCTACGAGCCTTCCATGTTGGATCAAGAGGAGGAGTAGGTCCTGCCTTCCATAGAGGACTTAGCACCAAATGCTTAGGCAGAGTTGGAAAAGGACATAATTTTGTAGAAGCGGCCCAGAACTACAAGACAAGGGCAACATGACCTTTGGCAGATTCGGATGAAAGAACAACTTCCAGGCAAAGCAAAGTGGCACTCCAGTGAGAAGGTAGAGGAAAAATTTCCTCACCTCATTCAGTAAATATTTTGGGGACTAAAAGCCTCCCTAAATGGGGAGGTATGATCCATATGTTATCATTATATTATTTGTCATTTATCTTAATGTTTTATGAGTGGAAATAAGTGGAGGAATCAACTTGTAGGGTCATTTTAAAGGCAGGTCCTAGTTTGGAAAATTGGGGTCCAAAACCTTCTTAAGCCATTTTGAGGCATCCAATGGCATTTTTGTGGCATCAAAACTTTCTTATATTTATCTTAGACCCCTTGACTCTATTCTCCACATCGAGACCTTTCCATCGGTGCGAACATTGCGTTAATCAGAACTTGTATGCAAAAGTTATGCCCCTCGCAAGTTGACCTATCATGTTGACCACCATGGTACGAGTGGATGCCACGTCAACCCCCATTACTCATGTATATGGGGCTATCCATGTATGAAATTTCAAGAAGGTTCTAAAAAGTCCAAAACCTTAACACATTGGAGGGTTGAGGAAGTCAAAACCCTACCCCTAGATGGCTACCAGGTGATGTTAAATACGGAGCCGCTAGAAGGAGAAGGGGTTCCATTCTTTAGCATTGTATTTGTTCCATAGTTGAGCAGAGCACCTAGGAGTTGTATTTTGAGAGCATAATAGAGGAGGAGAGGTTTTGTAGCAGTCACACGGGCCATAGTATCAAAGGCAACTCAATAAAGAGTGTTTCTTTCCTTGTACTTGCATTTGAAGAAAACAGAGTAGAGTGACCTCGCCTTCTAGCTGGGTTTTCTCCCGTATTGGGTTTCCCAGGTTATATATTGTGTTTATTTGTGTATGGTGTGTGAGTATTTGTTTATGTTCTCTATTTTTTGCATTTTAGCTATTTCATATATTTTAAGCAAAAAAACAGTAATTAAATAATCTGAGATCTAAAGGAAAGTAACCTTCATAGTTTAGATTTAAGTATTTTATTAGATCTATTGTGACGAACTGTCCAGTGGAATATCCATGACAATTTACAAATCAGATGGAGGCTTGATTTGATGATTGAGAATAATATAGAAGTCGGGGTCACTCCTCCAATATGATAGCAAAGGGAAGTCTCAATTTTGAAATAGGGGGATGATTGATGCATTAGGAATACATTTGAACGAGACCTAAGATCATAGTTTCATTCTAAGAATCAAATCCACTAGCTTCGATTGGGTTAAAATTTGACCGTGGAATGTAGATTTTCATTATCACAAAAAATTGGTCCCATTATGTGAATCAAGTATTGGTTCGAAAGGTGATGATATTGAGAGACTCGATCAATATATTGGACTTGACTTAATAATCAATGGGTAAACATATTACAATGACTTGAAGGATAGCCCAATCACGAGATTGGTTTGACTTTGAAATCGAGAAAGAAGACCATGGTAAGAAAGATAGCTCCAATTCAGAAATCAGGCCTACTTCAAAAATTGATGGAGTAAGGAGAAAACTTTCATGTTAAGTGGATCGATTGATAGATCATATATGATTTTGAGATCAAGGAAGATAACAAAAATGAACAAAAAGGTCGGGCCTGATTAATAAATCGATACATTAGTTCAAACACTTTAACAATGAAAGACCAATATGAAATCAATAATGTAAATAAAAGTAGTTTGACCTAAGGAGGAAAATAAAGACCGAGTCACAATAAACCAAAGAAGTCTTATCAAAGAAAAGTGGGTCCCCAAGTTTTAAGTAAAAATTGGGGTGTCTTTGAGGGGTCAACACTTGGTTATAGTGAGATGGCTCAAAGTCCAATCTCCTTGCAATTCATTCCTCTTAAACATCTCTCTCTAGTTGATTTGACTTTGATCCTAATTAAAATTTATCTTGTAAAACTATGTAAAACATTTAATTGGTTTCCAAGGTTGAGTGAATAGTCCAAAAAAATCTTGGAAGATGAAATGAACCATTGTGATGATTGGCCTTCCAAGGAAACCCATTAAATATGAAGGCTATGAAGAAGAAGAGTATTTAATGAAGGAGAGAGCTTTAAAGGAAATGAAGTAGAAGGGTAGTAGTAGAGCATACATGACTAAGAAGAATGAGCCTGTTTGAAGATTGAAGGTTGTCTATGAGCCAAAACCAACTACGATTTTACCAACGAATAATAACGCATCGTAATCTCAATTGAGAGTGGGTAACTCACCATTGTCACCATTTCCCAAGAAAGAATAAAATCCCCATCAAATCTAGTTTTCCCATTTAAGTTTCCAAGGTAAAAGCTTTGTTTCTACTGTTCATTTAAATTCTTTTTGGTTGTGTAGTCGTTGTGTGCTCATGTTCTGGTTATTCCCATGTGTAATCCATTTTATAGTTGTGCACAATGTTGATTGGAATAATGTTGAATGGTCAAATGGTTTTGGTAATGTAATCATTTGCTATAGCCAGAAATGAATCGCCGCCTTAGTGTATCTTGACTCCCACAATTTGAAAATTTCATTTTATTGATCATTGGTTAATTAACTAGTATGATAAGTATTGATTTTTCTTGGGTCGAGGAAGTGTGAAAGAAACAATGATCCCAACTATTGGAACCATGGCTTACCATTACAACATGATATTGGCCTTTGGCTTTCACCCACAACTCACTCTTTACCCAATCAAGCAACTGTCAATTGCCTATAAACACAATCAATTACAATGTATGCTACATCCTCATTAATTGATTGAGCACTCTAGTTGTTACTTCATTTGATTGGGCATTCTATTTTATCTACATCATTGTTGACCACCACATAAAACACACATATATTCACTAAATTGTTCTCCACAACTGCAACATGATTGGCTAAAATTGTGCCATAACAAACTATAGCCCAAGAAGTCATTTGTTGGTATTGGTATCAGAGTGTTCTCCTTCATAAACAATTGAATCTTCTATAGTCAAACCATTGAGCATTGTGGACACCTACAACCATACATTTTTACTCTTGCTAGAATTATAGGTACATAGTTTTAATTGTTGGCAATTAAATAAATAGAGTGCAAGCCATTCACTTCCAAACACATGCACGCCAATGTCTCTAAGAGCATATGCAATGATATTGTCCTTAAGTATGTGAATGGGCAGAGATTTAGTGTTGTCATAATGGAGCTTGAATACATTATTAAAGTCTTGTATATATCAGCCTTTGAAGTTTATTATACACAAGAGGTTTTCGTTTAGAGTGTTGTGTGTGCACAATTGAAAAAAAAGAGTGCATGTTTTAGCACATTCAAATAAAACACAAAGTGCATAATGAATTTGGAAATGCGATCATATTTGGAAATGGAGAAATAACCCAAATATGAAGACAAAGATCTCACTGTGATTGTATTTGTAGAGACGAGCAATTGATTTTATTTATAGAGAAACCTTGAACCCAGGGAATTCGTGCTCAATCAATGTTTTACGAAGCATTATCTCAACATTAATAGAGATGATGAGGTATCCAATATGCCATTGGGCATTGTGACTAATCCTTTATAACTCACCCACGAATATCAAAGTGGCAGGCTCACTGTCGGGGCCGTACCTTTCATTGAGACTGAGAACCTCGATGTCGTTGGCCATTTATAACTAGTTCGACACACTTTGATCTTGAACTTATAACATCCCAGAGATCTAAAGCATTGGAGGAGGCTATGTGAACCATCTCACCTATAACCTTGAGCCCTTGAACAAAAACACTTAAATATATATACACATAAACGAAGACATCAAAATAATCTTAACACACATACACAAAAAATATCAAAATACTCTTAACGCACATACACAAAAAGATCAAAATACTTTTGGCACATGTGCAACTCTAAATTCCAAACATCAACATGATAATTTAATTTCTCTGTTTACTTGTAAAAGCTTACAAAATTATTGGGTATGTGTTATACTCTTTGCACAACTAACCCCACGCGCTGCGTTGTGTCAGGGGTGCACGAGGGTTTGGGGGCAGAGCCCTTGGAAAAAAAAATTGGCTGTTTTTTGCGTTCGTTTTTAGTAGTTTTTCGGCACGTTGTTTTCGCTGATGGTTTTTTAATTCCAATCAAGGAATTAGGGTTGTTGACTAATTTGGGTCATTGGATTAGGGGTTTTGGATGCTACGAGATCATATCTATATATATATATATATATATATATATATATATATATATATATATATATATATATATATATATATATAAACAATGAAGGGGATGATGAATAAATAATTACAGGTGAGGCTCTAAACAAGTTGTTGTTTTTCCCGGTTTGGGTTTCTAGGGTAAAATCTCTATGTAATGTGTGTGTGTGCCATTGTATCTTTTATGTTTTTATTAAGATTCTATTTGCAATGATTATTTGTACAAGGTTAAAATCTACATTTGGTATCATAACAATTATTCTCTTAAGGGGGACACCTTTGTGGTCAGGAGTTTGGCTCAGATCTGTGGTAAACCTTGTTACAATTGGAGCTATATGGTATTGATTCTTGTGGTGAAAAGAAATGGCAAGCAGTTCAAAAACAGAGATCGATATATTTAGTGGGCAAAGTTTTGAGTTGTGGAAGCTCAAGATGGAATATCTGTTGGTGGAAAAAGATCAATAGATCGATGTGGATCTAGGTATTGCACCTATAAGAATGTCAATGGAAGACTGGGTAAAGTTAGATCGGAAGGCGAAGAGCACAATCTGGCTGTGTCTCTAAGATTCAATATTAGTGAATGTGTCGAGGGTAGTTATTGCCAAGGCATTGTGGGATAATTTAGGGGCTTTGTATCAGTCTAAGTCACTGGTAAACAAATAGTTCCTACATAAGAAGTTGTACAACATGAGGATGAAAGATGGAGACTTGGTGACAGAGCATCTAAACGCCTTCAATACTGTGGTGAGTCAACTATTATCTATTCATATTAAGATTTTTGATGTAGATAAGTGTCTCAGTTTGTTGTGCTCTTTACCAAACTCCTGGGATAGTCTAGTTGTGGCCATAGGTAGTAATGCAACTACTTTAAGCTTTGATGATGTGGTCTCATCCTTGTTGTTGGAGGAGATGAGGTGGAAAAACATGGAAGGACACAACATATATGCCTTATTTGCAAGAGGATGTTCCCATGAAAAAAATAGATATAAGTCCTCAAGTGGGAGTTCTAAGTCTCCTGAAAAATTTGTAAAGGTATGCTGAAGATGTGGAAAAGTAGGGCACTACAAGAAACAACGTAGATCCAAAAGTGTTGAGAGAGGGAAGGGATCTGATGATGCTCCTTCTACAGAAGAAAAAACCTTCGCAAACAAAGGTGGGGATGTGTACTTGGGTTCTTCAAGCACACAAGCAAATCATGAGGCATGGTTGGTCGAATCAGGTGCATCCTTTCATATGACTCCTCACAGGGAGTGGTTCTGTGAATATGAAAGGTATGATGGAGGTGATGTTTTCCTAGATGATGAGTCAACAACCGAAATCATAGGACTAGGAAAATTCAAGTTGAAGCTCATGAATGGAAGGATTAGAACTCTCCTTGGTGTTCTGCACATCCTAGGATTGGCCAAAAATTTGATTTATGTAAGCAAAATGGACGTTGTAGGGGTAAAAACAACGTTTGAGAAGGAAACTTGCAGGATGGTTCAAGGAGCAATGGTTTTGTTGAAGGGAGTTCAAGTTGGAACTCTATATAAGTTGTTTGGAAGCAATATTAGTGATGGGTGCAACAATTCCGTTGTTCTTGAGATTGGATACGAAGAAGAAAAAACCCCTACGGTCTATGGAGAAAAGACTATGTTATTGTAAGTTTTAAACTTGTGAAGTAAAGCAAGGCATATAGATTCTTAAGCAAAAAAAAATGTAATCAATGGCTCATACACAGAGTACACAGAGATTTTATACCGCAAACCCTCAACCGGGAAAACCTTTCTTATATTCATCTCTCGAATTTCACCATTCACCATACAATATATACAATGTTTTTAGGTATTCTGTAGATACCAAAACCCTAATCCCTTAATCCGGGATTAATTTAGTAAACCGCTAAAAATAGCAGTTGTCGAATCTGATGCGCCCACACACACACACATGCAAAGAATATAACACATACCCAACATTCTCCCATTTGTTGTTTTCTTTGCATCTAGGGGTCCAAGGGATTATATAGTCAACAATCCAGGGCAACAATGACCATTGTTACTCTACACTAGGAGAACTTTTCTGTGCTCACAGACTTTGTCAATGAATCTACAACATTCTTCAAAGTGTCAACCTTTTCCAGCAACACCTTCTTTTCCCCAACCATGTCTCTCACAAAGTGATACTGAACATCAATATGCTTTGTCTTCGAATGATAAGTTAGGTTCTTTGCCAGGAAGATTGCACTCTGACTGTCACAATCTAATCTCACTGCTTGTTGTACCAACCCAATACCTGAACACAATCTTTGTAACCATACTGCTTCCTTGCTTGCATGAGTGGCTGCAATGTATTCAGCTTCTGTAGTTGAGAGTGACACTACAGCCTGTCTTTTGCTCATCCAACTGATTGCTCCTCCAAATAGGTTAAACACATACCTACTTGTAGATCTTCTGTGATCCAGATCTTCAGGCCAGTTTGCATCAACAAAGCCATGTATGTCCACCATTCTGTCCAATCCTAGTCTTCCTTGGTAGCACAATCCATAACTGGTAGTGCCATGAAGATACCTGAAGACCCTCTTTACTGTTGTCCAATGCTCCTTCACTAGTTTTGACATATACTTGCTCAAAACTCCCACTGCATGTGCAATGTCCAGTCTAGTACAGACCATTGCATACATCAAACTGCCAACTGCATCAGCATACGAAACATGGGACATGTCCTCTTCTTCTTCCTGTGTCTTGGGACACTAATCTGCAGATAACTTTACACCTATAGGAATAGGAACCTTGACCGGTTTACTTCCATGCATATTAAACCTCTGCAATACCGTCTCAACATATTTTCTCTGATTCAACTAGAGTTTCCTGTTTGCATGATCTCTTTTAATCTCCATTCCCAGAATGAAGTTAGCAGCACCGAGATCCTTCATGTCAAATTTGGAGGATAGCTGTGATTTCACCTCCTTGATAACATCCATGTTATTTCCTACCAACAACATGTCATCAACATACAACACTACATAAATGAAGTGATTACCAACCTGCTTGGAATATACACAGTGATCATCCCTGCTTCTTACAAATCCCAATCCAAGGATGTATGTGTCAAACTTTTGGTACCACATCTTAGGTGATTGCTTCAGACCATATAGTGACTTCTTTAGCTTACAGACCAGCTCTTTCTTTCCCTTCGCTACAAATCCTTCTGGTTGCTTCATGTAGATTTCTTCTTCCAGATCCCCATGTAGGAATGTTGTCTTCACATCCATATGTTCCACTTCAAGATCAAAAGCAACAACAATAGATAAAAGAAATCTAATAGAAGTTAACTTAGCAACAGGAGAAAAAATCCCACCAAAGTCAATTCCCTCTACCTGGGAATAACCTTTTGCTACTAACCGAGCTTTGTATTTCTCCACTTTACCTTGTGCATTAAACTTCTTCTTAAACAACCATTTGCTACCAACTGATTTTCTTCCAACCGACAACTCAACTATATCCCATGCCTCATTCTTATCCAAGGCATCCATTTCTTCAACCATGGCCTTCTTCCAGAGTTTACTATCCTCTGAATTCACTACTTCCCTGACAGTTATGGGATCATCATCAGTAATAGATAAAGCAAAATTGGAATGGAAATCAGGTGGACTATACCTTTCTGGTTGCCTTTTATCTCTCACTGATCTCCTCAATACTGGGGTATGAGGTTCTTCTTCTTCTTTTGCTTCCTCTTCTTCAGATGATTCAGATTTTGCATCATCCAACTCAAGCTCTATTTTCTCAGGTTCGTCTTGCGTTGGTAGGAATTCATGTTTGGACACATCTTTTACCTCTCTGAAAACAACATCTCAACTGTAAACAGTCTTCTTGGTCTATGGGTTCCAAAGATTATAACCTTTCACACCATCTTTATAACCAATAAAGATACACTTTTCAGCCTTTTTCATCCAACTTACTCCTATTTTCCTTTGGAACATGTACATAAGCATCACAACCAAACACTCTAAGATGTTGAAGAGAGGGTTTCTTTCCAGACCATACCTCGTGTGGAGTTTTATCATCCAATGCTGATGAAGGTGATCGATTGACCAGGTAACATGTTGTACCCACTGCCTCTGCCCATAATTCTTGTCCTAATCCGACACCGCTGAGCATGCTCCTTGCTTTTTCCATTAGTGTCCTGTTCATCCTTTCTGCAACTCCATTCTGATGAGGAGTGTATAGAGTAGTCTTCTACCTTGCTATACCACACTTCTTACAGAATTCTTCGAATTCATTTCTGCATAATTCTCTACCATTATCTGTTCTCAATACCTTTATTTTCTTCTTTGTCTGATTTTCTACCAGAGCCTTAAACTCTTTAAATTTATCAAATACCTCATATTTCTTTCTAAGAAAATAAATCCATGTGTTCCTTGAAAAATCATCTATGAATGAAACATAATACATAGATTTACCTAGGGATGGAACAAGAACAGGTCCAAACACATCATTGTGTATCAACTCTGAGATCCCCTTTGTTCTATATGTAATGTTCACAAAAATCAAAATTCAGAGTGCAATTAGACATACCTTCAACCATACCTTTACTGTGTAGTGTTCGAAGGCCCTTTTCTCCAATATGCTCCAGTCTTTGATGCCACAACATGGTCTTCTTTTCTAGGACAATATTGGTCTTGTCTCTTTCATTTCTCTGCTCAGGGACAACAAAACTGTTACACCCATTAGTATAAGTGCTTCCCAACAACTTGTACGGAGTTCCACACCGAACTCCCCTCATCAACACCATTGTTCCTCGTACCATCTTGCAAGTGTTCTTTCCAAATATAGTATCCACTCCTGCATCATCCAATTTGCTTGCAGATATTAGGCTCCTGGCAAGTTTTGGAATGTGCAGAACCCCAAAGAGAGTTCTAATCCTTCCATCTTTTAGCAACAACTTAACCCTTCCACGTCCCATGATTTTGGCTATCGAGTCATCTCCTAGGAATACATCACCACCATCATATTTTTCATATTCAGAGAACCACTCCCTGTGAGGAGTCATATGGTATGATGCACTTGAGTCAATCAACCATACATCACAATCTGCATGTGTACCTGTAGATTCCAGGGAAACATCACCTCCTTCTTCAGTGGAGGTTTTCGCCTCTGTGGAAGAGGTACTATCAGATCCCTTTGGTTTTTCAACCTTCTTAGACTTGCAAACTTTCTTATAATGCCTTGTTTTACCACACTTCCAACATTTCCTCAAAGATTTTCTTGGAGACTTAGATCTACCTGTATATTTAGGTCTCCCCCCCCGAAGGCTTACCAGGATTCCTGTCTTGGGTATGACCTCTTACAAATAAAGCATATGTGTTATGACTATCCATGCTTTTCCGCCTCATCTCTTTAGATAATAAGGATGAAACTACATCCTCATACTTCAATGTAGATTGAGTGGTACTACCAATTGCTACAACTAGATTATCCCAAGAGTCTGGCAAAGAACATAACAAAGTAATACACTTATCTTCTTTTGCAATCGCAATATTAACAGAGACAAGTTGACTTATCAGAGTATTAAAGGCATTTAGATGTCCTGTCATAGAATCTCCATCTTCCATCCTAAGATGATACAACTCCTTTCAAAGAAACAACTTGTTTACCAGGGACTTTGATTGATACAAATTCCCCAACTTATCCCATAGTTCCTTCGCTGTAGATTCTCCCGAGACATTCAACAACATCGGATCTGCTAGGAAGAGTCGAATAATACTCCTTGCTCTTCTGTCCAACTTCTCCCAATCTTCCTTCGACATACCAACAAGTGGTGTACTAGTAGTTTGTGTACTAGTAGTTTGTGTACTAGTAGGTTGTGTACCAGTAGCCTGTGTGCTAGTAGATGGTGTACCAGGATCCACAATGATCCATTGTTCTTTATCTACAAGAAGGTCCTCCATCTTGAGCTTCCATAGCTCAAAGTTTTTACCGCTGAAATTCTCTATCTCAATTCTAGAAGAACTCGCCATTCCTCTTTCTACACTCGAATAACCACTACAAAAGCTCCCAGTAAACCCAGGTTTATCACAGACCCAAGATAAACTTGCTCTATCAAGACCGAGCCAAATCCTCAGCAACAAAGGCGTCCCTCTGAAGCAAAAAACGAGCTCTAATACCACATGTAAGTTTTAAACCTGTGAAGTAAAGCAATGCATATAGATTCTTAAGCAAAACAAAATTTAATCAATGGCTCATACACAGAGTACACAAAGATTTTATACCGGAAACCCTCAACTGGGAAAACCTTTCTTATCTTCATCTCTCGAATTTCACCATTCACCATACAATATATACAATGTTTTTAGGTATTCCGTAGATACCAAAACCCTAATCCCTTAATCCAGGATTAATTTAGTAAACCGCTAAAAATAGCAAAATAGCAGTTGTCGAATCTGACACGCCCACACACACACATGCAAAGAATATAATACATACCCAATAGTTATGGCATCAAAGACTAGGGCATAACAAAGAGAAGGGCCTTCAAGTACTACATAGTAAATATATGGTTGATGGTATGGTGAATTTCTCTTTGGATTTTGATTTCTATGGACATTGTTTATATGGGAAGTATAATCGTGTAAGATTCTCCTTTAGAGCTACAAAGCAGAGGGGATTTTACAGTTTGTGCAAAATGATGTGTTTGGACCCGTGTCGGTTCCATCGCTGGGAAAATTTGTGTACTATGTCTCATTTATAGATGAATTCTCTAGGAAATAATGGATTTATTTGCTCGGGAAGAAATCTGAAGTCTTTGACAAATTCAAAGAGTTTAAGGCTCTTGTGGAGAATCAGACAAAGAAGAGAATTAAGGTGTCAAGGACATATAATGGTGGAGAATTATGCGGAAATGAATTCGAATAATTCTGTAAGAAGTGTGGTATAGCAAGGCAAAAGTCAACTCCATACATACCTCAACAAATTGGAGTTGCAGAAAGGATGAACAAGACATTGATGGAAAAAGCAAGGTCCATGCTCAATGGTGTCGGGTTAGGATAGGAATTCTGGGTAGAGGCAGTGGGTATTGCATGTTACCCAGTCAATCAATCACCCTCATTAGTAGTGGATGACAAGAATCCACACAAGGTATGCACTGGTAAGAAACCCTCTCTTACACATCTCAGGGTATTTGGTCGGGATGCTTAAGTTCACGTTCCAAAGGAAAACATGAGTAAGATAGATAAAAAGGTTGAAAATGTATCTTTATTGGTTATAAAGATGGTCTGAAAGGTTATAATCTTTGGAACCTAGAAACTAAGAAGGTAGTGTATAGTTGAGATGTGATATTTAGAGAAACTAAAGATGTCGTAAAATAGGAAGTCCTACCAAGGGAAGAAGAACCAGAGAAAGTAAAGTTTGAATTGAAGGATAATGAATCAAACTCTACAAAATAATATCAACCAGAAGAAGAAGAGCCTCATACTTCAGTATTGAGAAGATCGGTTTGAGAAAGAAGACAACCAGAAAGGTATAATACACTTGATTTTCGTTCAAATTTTGCTTTGTTTATTACTGATTATGATCCTAGAACTGTTAGGGAGGCAGTGGATTTAGAGGATGACAAACTTTGGAAAAAGACCATGGTGGAAGAAATGATAACATTGGACAAGAATGAGGCTTGGGATCTAGTGGAGTTGCCAACTGGAAGAAAGCCCATTGGGAACAAATGAGTGTTTAAGAAGAAGTTGAATGTAGAAGGAAAAGTAGAGAAATATAAAGCTCGACTAGTAGCAAAAAGTGATTCCTAGGTAGATGGAATTGACTTTGCTAAATTTTTTTATCCTATTGCGAAGTGAACTTCAATTAGATTTCTTGTATATGTTGTTGTTGCTTTAGATTTTGAAGAAGAACATATGGATGTGAAAACAACATTCCTACATGGGTATATGGAAGAAGAAATCTACATGAAGCAACTACAAGGCTTTGTAGTGAGGGGAAAGAAAGAACTGATATGCAGGTTGAAAAAGTCTCTGTATGGGTTAAAGCAATCACCAAGGATGTGGTATCAAAAATTTGATACTTATATGTTGGGACTTGGCTTCATAAGGAGCAAAGTTGATCATTGTGTGTATTTCAAATTAATTGATGATCATCTTATTTATCTTGTCTTGTATGTGGATGATAGAAAAAGAAAAGGAGATTATCCAAGATGTGAAAACTCAATTGTCCTCTAAATTTGACATGAAGGATCTTGGTGCTACGAATTTCATTTTGGGCATGGAAATTAAAATAGATCAGACAAACATGAAACTTTGGTTAAATCAGAGGAAATATGTCGAGACAATGTTGTGAAGGTTTAATATGTAGGAATGTAAACAGGTCAATGTTTCTATTCCCATGAGTGTAAAGTTATCTGCAGATCAGTTTCCCAAGACACAAGAAGATGAAGATGACATGTCCTATGTTCCATATGCTAATGCAGTTGGCAATTTGATGTATACAATGGTTTTTAGTAGACTAGACATTGCACATGTAGTGGGAGTTTTGAGCAGGTATGTATCAAAACTAGGGAAGGATCATTGGACATCAATAAAGATGATTTTTAGGTGTTTGTGTATTACTACTAGTTATGGATTGTGCTACCAAGGAAGACTAGGATTGGACAAAGTGTTGGACATACATGGATTTGCTGATGCAAACTGGGTTGGAGATCTAGATTGCAAAATACAAGTGGGTATGTGTTTAACATGTTTGGAGGAGCAATAAGTTGGATGAGCAAAAGACAATCTATAGTGGCACTCTCAACTACAGAAGTTGAACACATGACAACCACTCATGCAAGAAATGAAACAATATTGTTACAAAGGTTGTGTTGATCAAGTATTGGGTTGGTACAACAAGATGTAAGGATAGATTGTGACAGTCAGAGTGCAATCTTCCTAGCAAAGAACCCGACTTATCATTCAAAGACAAAGCATATTGATGTTCAATATCATTTTGTGAGAGACATGGTTGAAGACATGAATGTGTACACTTTGAAGAATGTTGTAGATTCATTGACAAATTTTGTGAGTACGAAGAAGTTCACTTGGTGTAGAGAAATAATGGGCATTGTTGACTATGTGATCATGTGATCCCTTGTATACAAAGAAAACAACAAGTGGGAGATTGTTGGGTATGTGTTATATTCTTTACACGACCAACCCCACATGCTGTGTTACGTTGGGAGTGCAAGGGGGTCATAGGGGGGCAAAGCCCCTGGATTTTTTTTTTAGCAGCGGCTAGTCAAAGAAGGAAAAAAGGGTTAAGTACACTTCGGCTCAAAAGGGGGGGTGCTATAAAACTTCAAGTAGACAGTCAAAGAAGGTAAAATGGGTCATGTACGTTTGGGATTAAAAAGTTACTATAAAACTTGAGATGCTAATGTTTTAGTGTGTGAACATTATACATGTAACGTTTTACCTAAAAGTTGAAGCTAAACAAGCTTTGAACCATGACGCTCAACTAAACTACAATTTTTCCAATTTGGTAAATTCAAAGAGCTACAATTTTGTCAATCTGGTAAATTCAAAGACCATTGAATTGATAAAGTCATAGTGTTGTAATTATTGCCATTTTAAAAGCTAAATTTGGATCAAAATCATCTTTCAAAAGACATTAAAATCGAAACCATGATTAAAATTTCAAAAACATTTCACTCGTTAAAAATGATGATTTTAACAATGTACCTCTCTCTCTATATGATATATTACTTGTTTTTTTAACAATGTGCTATAAATATTCACCATGTTTTATAACCAAAATGCTACATGTTTTAAAAGCTAAATTTATATAAAACCATCTTTGATCATGATTAAAATTTCAAAAACATTTCACCTTTTAAAAATAATGATTTTAATAACATACTTATATCTATATATTTGACAAATTACTTGTTTCTTTTTTATATATATTTTTGACAATTTTATTTATTATATATAGAATTTATTTTTTATTTTTTTATAACATGTTATAAACATTCACCATATCCATATTTTATAAGCAAAATGCTTCATGAAAACATTTTACCCATCTAATTTGAACATTGGAATGATAGAATGAATATTTTATGAGCATAATTTGAACATTGGAATGATAGAATGAATATTTTATGAGCAAAATGCTTCATGACAAACATTTTGCCCATCTAATATGAACACTCATTGCAATGATAGAGCGAGTAATTAGCCCCGATTGTAAATACACATGGTTGTTAATATAGGAACCATTTATGGTTGTTAATATCTAAGGGAGAAGAATCATTTTTTTAAGCGCTTATATGACATATATGTCAAACTGACATACCAACCCCTATACAATGATGGTTAGAACATGTTAAAGATGGCATCTTACATGGTGATTTGCATCTATAAAGAATATAAAGAATGTGAAGTGTTGATGTGATAATACGAGATATGAATAATTGTTGTTATTAGCGGGATGGGTAGAAGAATTTGAAGTGTTGATGTGATAATATGAGATATGAATAATTGTTGTTATTAGCTGGAAGGGTAGAAGTGTTATAAGCTGGAAGGGTAGAAGTGTTAATGTGATAATATAAGATGTGAGTAATTGTTGTTATTAGTCGATAGGTTAGAGTAATTGTTTGATTAGTTTTGGTTAAGTGCCGATTAATTGGAGACTTTAGTTTGACCCCTACTAGGTGCATCAATCCACTTTTTTTATGTCAATTCTAATTAACACTGGGAGGGTTATAGTGGTGGTGATAGGAGTTGAACTTTTGATTTGTAATGAGTTGGTGGATACTAAGATGTGTGTGTGTGTTTTAATTTTTCGATGGTACTAAAACCTACATAACTCAATGGTCAACCTACAGTGAGGACAACCATCAGTACCTACCATTTGCGAATGTGCGCTGACTCGTCACCGTTATTCAAGTAAAACCATACCACTTGAAATAACTCCTTCTAGATGCCTCTAGGTCTTGGCCCGTTACCTTGTTTCCTTACACCCTGTGAAGACAAGCTCTTAGCCAATTAGACGTAGTTTTAGGTCATACTCTAAAACCAAAATGTAATTTTAATCTAGATAATATCCATAAGAAACTCGTCCCTTGTAACCATCGCTAAAGCTAGCTCTAGTGGGGCCATGTGCTTATTAATAACATTTAGTCTTAATCCCAGGTTGAGGTGGTTTGACAAGATGGTTGGGAGGTAGGTCTTGCACTCTACCTGTTATGATTTAAATCCTCAATGAGAGTTTGACCTTTTGTGATAAGGCTAGAAGGATAGCCGCCCCCCTCATAGGTGTGTCTTTGAATGTCTTAGTGCTTGCTAAGTCATAAGTTTCATGCTAGGCATTGACTTGTGGGCTATTGATACTAGCCCAGGGTTTATAGTGGCCACTGACTAGATTTGAAAATGAGCCTCACCCAAATAATCCCAACCAATTACTAATTTTCTTAGATTTACCAAAAAAAAAAAATTAATCTTAATCCATACATTACATCAAACGAAGTACTACCCATTAGCAGTTAAACTCTTATCTAGAAATACATTAAGATATATCATAGGTTAAACATTCTATGAAATGCCGATTTTTTCTGGAGACATTTGCTCAAAATCCGGTGAGAAATTGTTAGATTCATAGATTTGAGTGATCATTTCTATGTAATCCGAGTGCCCCAACGATTTTTCAGCATGCCGATTCCATTTCTGTATTCAAAAATGAATTTTGAATAACAAAAAATAATGATTCATATAAATTTAAGAAAAAAAACTATTTAATAGAACTTAATATAACAGAAAGATATTAACGATCTCCTTCATTGAAAAAAAAATAAAATAAGGATTGTTATTTTTTTCAAACGGATATTATAAAACATGCCTGGATATCGAATTATTAATAGCATTGGTTTAGCAGAACGTTACATAACATCCCAACATTGGGGCATACAGGTCAGGTCAGGTCAAACAAAGAGAAGTAAACAACTGTCGATCTTCCTCTTCCTACACTTTTTTAAGATCGTTACACATTGTTGATTACCAGAGACAAGGAGCCCTACACTCGAGTTTCAGGAAATCTTTCATCGGTGAGATTTCTTCGTCTCTTGACAGAATGAATTTTATTTCTGTTTCTTTTATGCTCCGTCCATTCTGTAATTTTTGTTTGTTCTTCAGTTTGGTCGGTCTGAATTGTGAGAGAGTTGTGTTTCCTTTCTCAGGCATTTTACATCCGGCTTCAATTTTAGGAGGTGCCTGTGGGTTTTGTGAAGGGTTTATTTTATTGAGCACCTGTTTGTTTTTATTTCTATGAGAGGGCATTTTATGTTTGGATTTAGTCAAGATGCCATTTTGTGTTGGGATTCAATCACAGTGGGTACTTGTTTGCGTTGACGGGTTTCCTCGTTCATGTATAATGTCGGCAGACCAACTATAGAAAAGAGCGTGCTCTTCATATCAGTTTAAATCTGAGAGAGGGGGGAATGCAATCTAGTAGAAACCCTCCTTCATAGCAGGGTATAGTCTGATATACAGTCTTTAGTAAGGTCTGATTTTAGGGCTATACAAAATGACATGAAGTATGGATTTTTGTTCACTCCCCAGAGTTGAAGTTGAAATGCTAAAATCCATTTCAAACAGTTTCGAAAATTATTGTGATCTCATGTCACTTACTTTTAGAAGCTCTTGCTGCCCGAAACATGCTGCAATACTTCCTATCTCTTCTCTGCCGAGAAGATCATGGACATGCCCAAGAAGTGCAGAGAGGCTTACAATTTGATATTCAATCTTGCTCATCAATCAAAGTTTTCATTGGGTAGGTTTGGCATTGTAATTTCATTTATGCGCCATGAAGAAAAACGTAATAGTTATCGAAATATGTTGTAGTTTTTTCATATTTATGCAGCCCTTTTAAACGATCGGGTACGATTAATGGAGATGGGATTTTCCCACACCAAAACTTGAAAATTATGTACTACCTACTTATAGTGTGAGCACGCTATCTTAATTTTCTTTACATTACCAGTCATTCAATATCCGTACCAAATTCCAATGCAAAACTATTTCTTCCACACTGGTAAGTCTAGGTTCTAGGACCGATATAGTGCATGCTCTCTTGAAAGGAGTTTTGCGTTAGAGAGTTCACTCCAAGTGAAAAGTGTTCAGTTATATAAATTTTACGTGTTAAGGTCTCCATTAAAGGCCAAAAGCTTGGTTTGGACCAATGAGCTATGTTCTAGGACCATGATCTATGTTTTTGTGTTTGTTGATCGTAATAGGACTAGAAATTACTTTGATCCACTAGATTATCGATAGCCTATAGGTAATCAAAATATAGGAGTTGGGCTTTTAATGCTTCCAATTTGGAGATGTCCCATTGTTTTTTTACATAAATGGTTAAGAGTTTTTAATTAAAGGCGATGCATTATCCGTACTACATGAAAGTACACAAGGCATAGAAACTTCATCTACCAGAATTGATTCCCTTTCCCTGTTAGGGAGGGTTGATTCCAACTATTATAAATTTTTCTCCTTGATAAATTTCTTTCCTTTCCAGTAAGATAGGAATATATTCATACATATAGTAATCGACAAAAACACAACATGCTTAAACTCTTAGAAGGGTTACTTCTACCCTGTCTCAAAATCTGAAGGAGGCTCCATAGGAAGCCTTTTGCCAACAATTTCCTTGTAGCTAAAGAGATCGCTTTGGATACCCAGAGCGATGTCCCTTGCTACCTTATTTAGCTTGTGCTTTTGGTTGGATTTCCTTCCCCGAGTGAGTGGGGGAGATTTGTCGAGGGGTGGTGGTGGGTGGATTGCTTGTTCAAGATCGAGGAGACACTTCCGGCACGAACTCTTAGAAGGGTTACTTCTACCCTGTTTTAGAATATGAAGGAGGCTCCATAGGAAGCCTTTTGCCAATGATTTCCTTGTAGCTAAAGAGATCGCTTTGGATACTTAGAGCGATGTCCCTCGCTACCTCATTTACCTTGCGCTTTTGGTTGGATTTCTTTCTTTGAGTGAGTAGAGGCGATTTGCAGGGGGGTGGATTGCTTATTTAAGATCTAGGAGACACTTCCAGCAGGAAGGACTAGTCCTTTTTTGGTTACTTGACAATCCTCTTTCTTTGCTGTCGAGGAAACTTCTAGGTCATATTGGTGGTTCCATGGCTCTACTTTAAGTGGCTTGGGTTCTTCCCTTTTTTCTCGTAGGATCAATGCCTTGTTGTTTGGCTTCTTTCATCTTAGTGTAGCATTTGTGGTCCTTTGTTCTTTCATCAAAGATTGCTAGATCTCCTAGAATTTGGAATTGATTGGTGCTAGAGGGGTTGGCCTTGGAAGCTCTTTGGTTCTTTGGTTGGGTGGGCTGTTTTTTCTTTTTGTTGATCATTGACTTGAATTGCTTTTGTTTGTTGTGGGTGCATTTCTTAGTTTTTTCTAGAGGGGTAGAAGGGCCCTATTGAGGATTCAGTTTTGGAGGGGCGGATTGTGGGCAGTGGTATGCAAAATGCCCATAGACATGGCACAAATTACATTTAATGGGTAGTTGCTTGTAATCCATCTCTTGGCGAAAAACCTCTTCTCGAGTCGGGTGGTAGGTTTTTCGCCAAGAGATGGATTACAAACAACTGCCCTGTAAATGTAATTTGTGTCATGTCTATGGGAAATTTGCATGCCACTACCTGCAATCCGCCCGTGGCCTTCTCTAGTTGGGTGATAGGTTTTTCACCAAGAGATGGATTACAAACAATTGCCCTTTAAATGTTATTTGTGCCATGTCTATAGGCATTTTGCATGTTGTTGCCTGCAATCCGCCCCTCTAAAACCGAATCCTCAACTGGTAGTTGTTTGTACTACATCTCTTGGTGGAAAACTTTGTCACCTAGTTGGAGAAGAATGGCCTTTGGGAGACCTTTTGTCCAGTGCTACTTCAACATAGACTCAAGCACAAGTCAATTGGCATCCCTTTGGTTTTGCTGTTGCAATGAAGTTGAATGAACTTTCCCAAGTTATCCCTGATGTCTTTTAGGGTAGCTTTTGTTGGAGTTTTGCAACTTCGGGTAGTCATTCTCCACAATGAAGTACAAGAAGACCCATGTGACCATTAAAGAGGCCCTAGGAAGAAGCCATCAGATTGCAACTTGGTGAAAGTTGAAATTTCTCACTACAACAGTTGCAGTAACACTTGTGAAGCTCGCCGGGCATTTATTGAGCCGAGTTGTAAATAATTTTGGCATAGAGCAACTCACCTTGCCCCAGCGCACCTACTGCACTTCTCAAATTGACCATCTGTCAAAGTTGAAATTTTAGGGTTTTCAGGCTATTGACATTTTTCCTGACATTGAACCCTCTGATTTAGATTTCTGACTTCTTCTTGTTGAGATGATGTACTGTCTCAAATTAGAAGACAAGCTAGATGGTGCTACAAATTTCAAAGGTATGCACTTGTATATAAGTTATATCATGAGGGTGTTTGCAGGAGATGTACACATGGCAAAAGGACATTTGTCCAAGAAGTGACAATAGATCCAAAGGGATCTTAGATCTAGTGCACTCAGAGGAAGCCCAAGAGTTGGAGGCAGCAGTGGTGATGTCTCCTATAGTATATGACAACTCGAAATCAAATGGGACAGTAGCAGCAAGACTCCAAGTTTGCATGTCAGGTTTGATATTTTATATTGCTGCATCTTAAGAAAATACTGTAACTGGGACAACAGTGTTTAGAGGTCTAATACGGTTGATTATTTTTGCTATCAGATGTTTAGTAACACTTGAATATTGTTAGTACAATGATCATTATGTAAATCCTCATTGTTTAGTACTAATGATGCACTTATTTACAAAATGAAATTGATCTCTTCTAGGAGATGTTCTTGGTTATTGTCTTTGTCCCAGGTAGGTTTCCTTGTAAATTCCATGGAGGTTCCCATGGAGATGTTCTTGTTTTGTTCCGGGCAGGTTACTGCGGACAAATGATTGGTAACAACATTGGATAAGTGTTGTTCTTGCTCTTACTCTTGTTTTTGTTTCGGGTAGGTTACCATGGAGGAATAATTGGTCACAACACCAGAAAAGTGTTGTTCTTGTTTCTTATTCTTATTCTTGTTCCAGGCAGGTCACAAGTGATAGATCCGAGAAAGAGCTATAGTGACAGTTGTACTTGTTCCTGTTCTTGTTCTTGTTCTTGTTCCGGGCAGGTCACAGGTTATAGCTCTGAGAGGGATCTATAGTGACAGTTGCAAGAGGCAACAGATTAGATGGTATCTAGTTTGAGACATGGAGCAGACTATCTAGACAAGAAGTTTTATACATGACAGTATACATCCATGTACCGAAGGAGAAGAGGACGAAGTTAGAACCTTTTGGAAAGAAGGATGCTTTTGTGGGATACAAAGAGTCTCACATGGAGATTGATTATGAGGAGCAGGAAGCTTTGAAGGATGACCATACAAATCCCTCTAGCTCAGTTGTTCATCCTTCAGATCATCAAGAAGAGTTAGTAGAGCCAGTTGAGCCAATGAATCTACCTCGAGATGTTGCAGTGACTAGGAAGAGGCCAGCTTGGCATCGTGACACTTTACATGATGCCGAGAGGCATACAACTCCCAGTGATACTTCCAAGGAGATCAAACGACCTTAGAGTTTCTTGAGTTACATAGAGCCACAATTATGAGGGGGAGCAGATGGCTCCACCAATGGTGAGGCAAATGGCCCTAAGTGTTAGAATATGAAAGCTGTGTGCTCGTTTTACCATTGACAATACCCTTGTCACCCAACCATAGGCTGAAGCCAACCTCCGAGCACCTTAACCTTGACAGAGAATCACTCCGGAAGCAAATCCTAGGCTAGATAGCCAAACAAAGGGTAGCACACCTTTCCCCAAGGATAGTGCATCACAAAGAGCTGATCAGATATTCCAAACCCTAGCCAAGAGATAGTCCAAGTGTAACTGCTAGCTGCAGCAGCTGCAACGACAACTGTCCTCCAAACCTGCACAGAAACTGGGCAAATGTAGTGGGCATAAGTGCTGCTCTGCAATTCTGAGACTGCCTGCCAGAATGAGAACTGGCCTCCTGTATTTATACTAATTCTGGCTAACTGCCTAGGCCGACTTCTCATTCTGGGTATCTTTCTGTTCAGTATATATTATTATTTCTGGCCGACTTATTTTCTTGGAGGCTAATAATCTAATATAAATTATCTTCTTGAGTCGACAAGTCTTCTAGGGTTATTAGCCAACTCATTAGGGTTTCTTCTTGGTTCCCGGAGTATAGTATTCTATCCTCGTCAGGTTTACACGTGGAGGTAAATACCTCTCGCAGCTACCATAACATCAACACTCCCTCCTAGCTAGGGTGGTATTACAGGTAATGGTCTTGATCACAAAAACATACCATTCACCCGGTAGCATCAACATAGTTGTATAGACTAGATCATGACTAGATCATGAGCACCATCATCATCATCAGCTGCATCATCTCTCGAAACCATACTCTATCTGAGTAATCAGACATGATGCTCACTCCACAGAGTGATACAAGAGCCATTCTTCTAATCTAGAAGAGTAAATGTTCTGAACCATTTTCTGTCTGGAAAATCTTTGTTCATCATTCATCTGGCTGATAATTATTTCCAATAAACTGCTGATAGTCTTCAAGGCAATCAGAACAAAATAGAACACAACTGTGTCTATCCATAGTAGTACATAACTACAATCCAGTGGTACACTACCACACCAAGTAACACACAAGTTCTTGATCAGCAACGTATAGCCACGAACAATGGAACACATCCACCACAGTAGTATACATCTACTATCATACAGTCTTCATAACAATCATCTGATACCAACTTGCACAGAAACAATGTTATGATATAAACTGAATCATCTGGGCCAATCTTTCACTCACATTTGTGAGATCTGAAAGAATATCTGCTCTCAGAGTAGAACAATGAGATATCTGGACTATTCTTCTCAAGCAAGGAAGAATAACTGTCTTGTCTTCTGAACCTGGACCATTCCCCACCCTGGGCCATTCTTCCTACACTAATCAAAGTGCACCTTGGAGAGAATGTATAAACCCTAAGGAATGGCTGTCCCTGATTGCTGAGCCTGAACCATTCCCCACCCTGGGCCATTCCTTCTACACTAATCAAAGTGCACCCTGGAGAGAATGTATAAACCAGTGTTGTAAATGTCGGCGATATAACGTTTGTGTCGCGACATTTCCCGAAATTTTAACCCTGCCGAAATTTTCGTTTAAAAATGTCGCGACATTTTCGACATTTTTAATGTGTCGCGACACTATCATTGACCCGCGACACTTTCCCATTAACCCGCGAGTCGATGGAAAGTGTCGGCCTGCTTAAATTTTTTTACTAAAATTCTCAATAAAATTCTTAATGGTAAGTAAAAGTGACATTCTCCTTTATCTTTCATTTTCATTCTTTTACTTAAATTTTTAACATTACCATTAATTGTTTCAGGATGTTTGAGAGTGGTTCCAACCTCATTGGACTTCATATGGAGAAAGTAGAATTTTAGGTCCCATTCAAAATTCAGCAGACTTAACAGTTTTCAGGATTTCAAGATTGGCAAGATTGCAATGTTTCCACTGGATTCTATCATGTATGAGAGTATGGAACTGACATTTAATCAAGAGAACCAAGCCCTTTATGTACCTTGATGTTGGTGGCATTGATTGCTGAACTCTTTTGTCATGACCCCAGTAAAAATGTACCCTTCACTCAAATATAAACTCATCTATTGAACTCTTCTCTTTGTCGTCGTGTCAGGTGACTTAGTAGTGTATGTGCACACCAACCTCTGTCTTATATACAAGTAGAGAGAAGAGTGGTTGTAGGGAAAGACAAAG
>JASDQU010102163.1:0-33257 GCA_032191745.1 Picea mariana | reverse complement strand
CGGTTGGTGGGGACAGAGTTGACACCTAGCACCAACTATCACCCTCAGACAGATGGGCAGACCGAGATTGTCAACAAGTGGGTTGAAGGGTATTTGAGGAACTATGTAGGAGGACAACAGAGAACGTGGGTAAAGTGGTTACATTTAGGAGAACATTGCTACAACACCATCTTTCACATGTCCATTGGTATGCCACCCTTTCGAGCATTGTATGGATATGATGCTCCCACTTTGGTAGACTTGGTCTTCGGGGAGAGCAGAGCCCCTAAGGCCAATGATTGGATCATAGAGAGTCAGGAGATTCTCAAGTTGTTGAAAGAGAACCTGCAGACGACGCAAAACCGACAGAAGATAAGTGCGGATAGGTACAGGATAGAGCGCAGCTTAGGTTGGAGATTTGGTTTTCTTGAGACTCCAACCCTACAGACAGTCATCTTTGAAGAAGAGTAGGGCCGAGAAGCTCAAGCCTAGATTTTATGGTCCTTGCAGGATCATGCGCTGAGTAGGCGAGGTTGCTTACGAGCTAGAGCTTCTAGAGGGGAGCAAGATTCATAACGTGTTCCACGTGTCTTGCCTCAAAAAGGCAGTGGGACAATTCATTAGCACATCAGAGGAGCTTCCCTTGTTGTATGAGGAGGTACAGTTGGAGTTAGTTCCGAAGGAGGTTTTGGAGTTTCGATAGCGGAAACTGAGGAGCAGGGTCATCAAAGAGTGTTTGATTAGATGGAGAGGGCTTCCAGTAGAGGACGCTACTTGGGAGAGCGAGCAGGTGTTGCAGCACCCTGGACTGGTATTGCTTGAGGGCAAGCAATTTCGGGAAGGGAGGACTTTAATGTCCCTTTTCAAATAGGAGCTCCAGAGAGGAGGCTTAATGGTCTAAACCGCCCCGTTAGACTATAGCCAGGGCCAAAGAGGGGTAAACAGGGTTACTAGAGGTCACTCCAGTCACAGGTGTTATATTCGGAAAGTGACATTGACCTGAAAAGGGTTAAAAGCGCTTTTAAGTCATTATGAGCTAAAAATAGAAGTCAACAGTGAATTAGGGTTTCAACAGTGATTTAAGGTTTTGGAAGTCAACAGTGCATTAGGGTTTCAGCATGATTTAGGGTTTTGGAAAGCTATAAAGGAAGGGTCAGCGACCTAATTCATGATTATGCAGATTATGACTTGTCATTGAGGAGAAGAGGCGCATCTCAGGAGAGATAGTTCAGTGGATTGCAGGAGGACGACACCAGTTGGCTGATTTCGATGTTGAGAGACACACCCTAGTCACCGGGAAGATCATTCAGGTCTTCCATCATTCTTTAGTAGCAGTTACACAGTGTTCAGCAGCAAGGGCGCAGCTTCTGAGAGGGTTTTTAGTCGACTTATCCCATCCAGGGAGAATTCTGAGATTTCCCTCCGACCCATTTGAGAGGAGGGCAAAGCGCATCTTTTGCCTGGTTCCTCATCAGATTCCGATGGAGGAATCAACTTGGACGCATTTTCCAGACTTGGACATGCGACACTTTTGGCGGGCGCATTTGGGGTTCCAAAGCGAGCATCGGACCAGATTCAGGGAAACCCTTCTGACCCATTTCCCAGTAGACCAAGGCGGTCATTTTGAGACATCTCGTTTGATTTCGACGGTGGAATCACTAGGACATATTTTGCCAGAAGAAGAGGGGCGCATTCCCCCAGGGGTATCCATCTGGGGTCCAGATTCATCAACAGAGGGGTTTGACAGATACCAGTACTGAGGATTAGAGCAGGGCGCATCATTTGGGACAGTTTCCAGGCCATTTCGAGACGTATAGCTCCCAGGGCGAACTTTCCAGACTTCCAACAGTTACCGCCAGAGCTGCCATAGTCCCAGTGCATCCATTGATTCCACAGTGCTCCCATATTCCGGGTATTATCTTTTAGTTGCTTATTTGTATTCCGGCTAAGATCCTTTGTCTGTTGATCTAGTTGAGTATTGTCAGTTTATTTAGCCACATTCGGTCGTTTTGTAATCCACAGAGATATCATAATACAAACTTTATAGTCCTTTATCAAGTTTATTATTTGTATGATCATTTATATGCTGTAGACCATTGATCCTACACACACATTAGCAACGTTTCCTAGACTAGCCAAGTCAGGAACATTACAACGCCACACTTGGGGAAGGTGCTAGAAGCTATTGCTTGGTGTTATCTTGGCTATTCTTGTGAGATGTTAGCTCTTGGAGACGCTAGCCTTGGGGAGGATCTTCTCTGTATGGTATTTTGATTTGGTGATGGTGATATATTGGTAATATCTTGGACTGAATTCTTCTATAAGAAAGGTTGTTGGGTTTTCTCCCAAGGTTGGGTTTCCCAGGATAAATTCTTGTGTTCTTGCGTCTACTGTGCATGGTTAATGTTTCTAGATCTTCTCTATATGGTATTTTGATTTGGTGATGGTGATGTACTGGTAATATCTTGGACTGAATTCTTCTATAAGAAAGGTTGCTGGGTTTTCTCCCAAGGTTGTGTTTCCCAGGATAAATTCTTGTGTTCTTGCGTCTACTGCGCATTTAATGTTTTTAGATCTTGTTATTTTCGTTGCATTGCTATAGTTGAGATTTTCAGTGTATAGTTATTCTATGATAACTGTGTGGTATGAAAGTGAATCTTGTTTGTAATCATAAAGCAATAATTATCAAGATCTGAGAATCATAAAAATCAACAGCTTTGCCCCAAAATATTAATGACAAATGGGGGAGGCGAACCTAATGGAAATTGTAGAATTTACCTTCAGTGGTTAAAGTCTAGGGTCTAACGATAGAGGTGTAATCTTTGTGAACCCATAAAAAATGGGGCAAAGCAAAATACTAGATCTTTGTCTTCTTTTGATTGGGACATGAAAACCAAAAACCTTCTCCCACAAGTAAAGAATGAGAGTTTTCCTTGCATTTTAGAAGACTAGGAGTCCGAAATCCACTTATCGACTGAGACAGGACTAGGCCACAGTCCAATGAACTTCTTAATTAGAACTTGTTCTAGGAGATTGATGCCTTTCGTTTTGGTTCTGGCATCAGGATATGTAGAGTTGGGGGGTTTTCCACCTTCTTAACAAATCTATGGACTAGGGTCATTTTTGCTTTGGGAGAGGTTGTGAGTAGATCTTTGAGGGCCAAGGCAACCATAGATGAGGACAAGCTAGCACTCGAAGCAACCATGGACGAGGGTGCACTATGCACAATCACTCTTGTGTGATCAAATTGGTTAGATGAGTAGAACGGACACAAGCTGAATTGGGCCTGCGAGTAGGTCAATCGAGGCATCTTCTAGGTCAAGATCTCTAGGTAGGGGTTGTGGTGGCTAGGGTAAAATTTAAAAACCCTAGTCACAACAGATTGCGAGCATGGCTCGATTCATTTCTCAAATTCCAATTGCTCACAAGTAGACAGAGATGGCACATTATTAGGCAATAAAACATGAGTAGTTCGAGCTACAAAGAAGTCAGGCACTCAATTCAAGCATAAAAGTAACACCAAGACATTTCCTTGGTCATTAGCTCATCAAAATTAAGTTGCAATTCATCTAAGAGTAGGTTGTCATCATTCTCAGGTTGTAAGGGCTCTTTTACTTTGTGCTAGTTTGTGTAGCTAGAATGTTGGTGTAAAATTCATAGATAAAAGTTCTCACTTTTAGGGCATTATACAATCTAATTTGTTTGTTTTTTTTAGCTTCATTCAAGCTATATGAATTATTGGGCATCTCCACTTGGCAAAAAAGAGGCCTTGTTTTGTCAAGCTATTAGTTGATACTTACCTTTATGTGAGTCTACCCTAGTGTTGAGTGGTAAACTTACTGTTTGTTAAGTCTATACCTAAATGGAATTTATATGATTTTATTTTGTTCTCAAATTGTTTAAGAATAATAAATATCAAACATTTTATGTTTCCATTGCCAAAGATGTGCTAGGGAGGGTTCCTATGAAAGCATTTTTCAAGCCTTAGTTCATTTTGACATGTGTTGATATGTGATTTAACGAGATACTATTGTGGGGAAGTTAGCTAGTTCTTTGGTGTAATTAGAGGCCATGGGTGAGCAAACACCTTCGTATTGAAGCTTGATATTAACTTTAGGAGTAAGTTGTATGGAGTTGTTTAATATTTGATATTGGAATTGTTCTGTAGAAATTCTCTGAGGTCCTATGAGGCTGCCACCTAAGGTCTGTCCTTGACCTTAGTATGGCTCTAAGTTTCAAATGTATGGCTGTCTTCTTTTGCTATTTTCGGACAACAAACAGTCATCCCACTTTCTGCTCAATGTTTTGAAGGTTAAGTGCTCTTTTAAGGTGCCCTTGCAAGTGTTTTCTTATCTCAATGTTAGCACATGCAATATAACTTAAAACACATAACACTACCTCTAGATCTTTAACTTTAAAATGTTGATCTACACTTCTAAGCATGCATAAATTTGACACAGGTATTTTTGGTCAATATGACCTTGGATAAAACCCCCCCGAGGAAAACCAGTTTGGGATATATGTCTATATAATGATGATCAAAGCAAGAGATACAACAAGTAATACAATACAATGGAACCTGTATACATAGCAAGCTCCTCACAAGCCTTGCCACAAGATCCAGAGAGAGATGTGCCCAAACTTAGGTGCGCTCTCTCCCTTTGTTGCTCTCTGCACTGAAGTGAAGTGCTCTAGCTCCTCTTTGACCCAATGAAGAAATCCCTCCACAGGAATGTGCTCTCCTGTGCTGCCTCTCCACTGAAACTGTCAGAATTGGATTCCTCCAAGCAGATCTGCTATCAGGTAGCTGTCAACCCACTCCACTGGTGCGCCCGCCTCCTAGCAGATATGATCACCATCAAATAATAGAGGCCAAAGCTGGATATCTCTCTCCATGAAAGCATGCACCCTCACTCTAGCCTCCTCATGCAACTGACCTCATCTCAAGGCTCCAAGTCCTCCTCTCCTGGTGAGCAAATGAAGGAAATAAATGCGCCCTCCTCTAGTAGATGTGCCCCTTCTCCATATAGCATGCTCCATTCAAGAAATGGAAGCTAAAACTCCATGGATATGCTCTCCATGCAAGCTCAAAGTAACAAGAGCTTCCTCCACAAGCTCTCAAGGGTTTCTCTCAAACCCTCATCAAGTGCGCCCTCTCCCTCCTTGAGAAATGCGCTCTCTCCTCTTCTCCAAAACTCACAAGTGAAGAATGAGTCTCAAAAATGCACTATACCCTCACTTTAGCCTCCTTTGGCCAAGCCCTAATAGATCAATGGCATAGATCCAATCCAGCCAAGTCTAATCAATGGGTGAGATCTAATCCAAAAATCTCACCAAGGAAACCCACTTTCCTTAGTTGCTTTATGTCTATTAATTCACCCACATTGTGAATTAATTGTCACTTTATGACTTAAGTGACATATTTTACTTTTGACTTAAATCTCTTAAGTCAAAGTGAAATTAGAATCATAAAGTCAAGTACAAGGGTAATAGTCTTCCCCCTTTGTGCTTAGAGACTCATAAGCACACGGGGACCACTTTCCAAGGTACCCAAATCTCAACATGTTCATCATCATTGCCTCTAAATACTTAAGAGGTTTTTGGATGACAGGGGATTGCTATGTCAATTATTTTGTAGTAGTCATTGCTTGCTGATCACTTGTACAAATATTACTCAATAAACACCTGTTAGGACATTAAGTTTAAGAAATTGCATAAATGCATACACATAGGTAGTTGTTATTCCCAAAGAAAAGCAACTATGTGGCTTAAGGAAGCACTCATCATTAGCTATGGGAGTTTTAGGGGGCTTTTGGGTATGGAATGCACAAGCAATCAACATTCCACACTCAAGGAGAACTCATTGACTTTTCTAGAACTTATAGACTCTACTTGCCATTCTTATGCCTAATAGTGATTCACACAATTCATCCCTAATGTTATAGCAACACCATGAAAATCAAGCTTTTGGTCTAAAGTTAGACTGTCTCATAGCCTAAATCTTATTATTAACCTAACTCACATACCAAGCCCATGAATGTAATTCTCAAGCATATTATCTATGGCCTCGACTCCCAACTCTTAGTTGGTCCTCATGCCACTCGTTATCTCTCAGACTTGCACTCAAAGATATTCAAAGTCCCAAAACCAACTGCAACCCTAGAGGCACTTACGAAGGTTGCCCACTCTCACCATGATAGCTCTTCCTCTCACTTTAGGTTGACTATCCTCTTGCACGAGGTGGAAACTCTAGAAAAAGATGTTTATGATATTCTTAGAATGAATGGGTTGGTGGATTGCTAAGATTAGTGCTTATCCAATGGGTGATGGAATCAAGATCAACAATCAAGAGGGTTTGAACTTGTATGGAAGAAGGCGTAGCTAGGCTGTTCCAAACATGCTCTAACCAACCACATGGATTCACTTCAATATGCAAAAAATTAAAGGAGGGCCCTTCCAAAAGTGCTGCTCACAACAAGTACAAAATCAGTCAAGTAATAACGTGCAACCATGAATGATTAAACGACAGCCACGAATGAAACCATAAATGAAGTAGACACAACTAGGAATGATCAGCCAACAATACATTGGTATTAAAGTATGATTTCACCAACAAATCAAGAGAGCCTAGATGTGCCACACTTAACCTTGAAACCCTAGCTAGGGAAGCCCTCAAAATGAAATGAACAGCCCTAACCGAGACTTTACATCAGCAAATATTCTTCAATAAACCCAATGATTATGGCAAGATAAAGGGAAGGTTTCACCTCAACCCAAATGTCCTCTTATTGGAGCAAAATAGCCCTTCTACAAAGATTATTCCAGCAGATTTGTACTAGTAATTTCCAGCCATCAAATTGACCCAAGAAAACAGAAAAAGATGAAGAACCTTGCATTAAATGCCCCTTGACTTCTTCCTCCCAATAGATCTTCAACTAGGTTTGGAGGGGATCTCTCACACAATCAACCATGCCCCTAGCTAATGAATCTTTCCTCTATTTATACCTTTTCTATCCAAATTTAGGGCTTTCTCCATCTAGGGTTTAAAGAGGTGAAATTAACATTTCCATATAACATGCCCTCCTACCTAGGGTGCACCTCCCTAGGCCTTCTTTTCGGTGATTTATGGTGTCTTAAACACTAGCGCTCTCCTTCTAGCATGCAAGTGATGTAATAATGATGTTCTAATTTAGTCTTTCTTGACTTATAGGTCAAATTTATCTTGGGACCATTGCATAGGTCCATTTGCCACTTGTTGTCATTCTACTCTTTTAGAGTATTCATTAATTATTTGCCTAGGGGTTTAGACCATGTCCACCATGCCACATGGTGCTTCCTTATGCAAGGACACCTCCAAATATGTAGACCATGCCTCGAACAAAAGTGTCTTTACCCAAATGTCTCAATGGTGAAATATGCCTCTAAATATGTGTTATGTGCCTTGGATAATGTGTAATACCCCATAAAGTCACTTTATCATGCTTTTAATGGCTTCTTTCCCACAACGTCCCTCCTGCAAGGGGGTATAGGCTTACGATCAAGCAACTAAAATGCTCCATTGAGGTGAACACCTCATTTAATGACCTCCTTTGACTGAAACAATGCTCCAAACTAGGGCGTTCCTTTGTTTCCTATCATGTTCTGGGCATCCTTTGAGATAGGGCGTTTGATCTCCTTCATGCTTTTTACCTCCATGATGTAAGGTGTTCTTATACTGTGGTTTCTTTGTTGTTCATATCATTCATTAATGTGGTCCTGGACAAGCCTCCGTCAACTTGTAACTATCCAAAAGTCTTCTTTTGTGCTCAATATGGGATGAAAGGCGTATGAAAATGTAAAGTGAACTATGCATTTTCAGAGGGGCACCACACCACCCTATGGGGCTAGGGTCTAACAGTTACTATGGCTTATGCAGACATGGCAATATTGGGATACTGATTCATGTGCAAAATATATGAATAACCTACCATTTTTGATGTATATAGGAATCTCAACTCCTGGATCCCTATCTCTTTTTTGATTTTTAATGGTTGAACCATACCTGAATATAATCTAATAATTTTGAAGTCAAATGAATATAGACAAATAAATAGGAAGAATCTGGAATTGTTGTTGGTATTTGCTGAGTTCGGATTGTTGAGAATCTTTGGATCATTATTAGCAACTCTATGATTAATTCCCTTCCCTAACTGATGTGTTTTCCCTAGCTTGTAACATGTCTTCTCGCTCTGCAGTGATTATTGTCCTTGATGAGGTAAACTTTTCAAACAAAAGAAACTAACTCCCATGTTTTTTCTTCAAGAGGTTTATTTGACCATTCAACCGTGTATTCCTTAGCCTCTTAGTTCTGAACCTTCCTACTTCTTTCATCAATCATCATTGTTGGGTCATTACCTGTTGATAGCTAACCCAACAAAAAACGAGTATCACCTTCTCATTAATTATTCAGTGACAACTGGATTCAAACAGCATTATGAAGCACACTTGATATGTAAACTTGATATGTAAATGAGATACTTACCAACATGCTTGAAGAATAAATGGATTCTATATCATCGCAAGGTTGTGATAGAGATTCTAAACCATTGAAGGACTGTAATTGGCCATTCCCCGTTTCAACTTTTGAGTACATAAAGAAACCATTGCACTGTGTCATGCGAAGCAAAGATTAAATATTTTTCAAAGTGTATATCAAGTATGCTTCCATTACGTCAGTGGTTTTATTATGGATTGTGCATTGTTAGTTATCAAATGGAATTGGTTCAAACCTAGGAATGTTAAATTTGATAGGATTTGGTTCAAACCTAAGAATAATAATTTTGATAGGAACTGATTCCAAAATGAATAATAGTAAACTTGATATGTATTAGGTCTACAATAAATTTCTCTTACTCTATATTCATGGGTGTTTTAGAAGAATTGATTGTGAAGAAGAAATGCATGGATGTACATGTTGAGGTCAATCTCTTAGTATATAGCCTGCTGCAGGAAAACAAACACTGTAATATAATGAAAGCAATTGTCAAAGAAGATTATTGGCATGGTAAATAAGGGTTCAGGCAGGCAACCTTTTTTTTCCAAGGAAAACCTTGTGGGGAAACCCAAGGGATGCTTCCCCACATTTCTGGATGGTATCCCTAGTAAACTCGTCTCTGTAGACTAGTGTGCCTCGCCCAGGGGTATGCTTCCCCACATTTCTGGATGGTATCCCTAGTAAACTCGTCTCTGTAGACTAGTGTGCCTCACCCAGGGGGATTTGAATCGGGCACCTACCGGGAACTAGCCAAATGCCCAGCAACATCGGCGACAACTGGTTGAGCTAAACCCTTGGGCTATTAGGCAGGCAACTTTCTTTCTGTTTACAACATATTTGTCAGAGGTAGTTCAATAATGATGTCTATAAGTGAGGGAAGCACTGTACCACTTTACTACATTGTTATTACCAAAGTCTGCCACAAATGCATTTTCAACAATTTGCCAAGTAAAATAGATATGAAGCATGTAGAATCAACAGCCAAAGAATAATAATATTCTCTCCTATGAATCCTGCAAGAGAATTAAGCTGTCTGACTGTGCAAAAAGTATGGGGAAGACTGACTCTCCTTCTCTCCTTGCGGGTTAGGGACTTTTCCTACTTGTCGCTATCTCCAAGCATCATCTCGTGCAGCTAGCAGCCACCAAAATACAGGGGCACGCTCCTCAGCAACTCATGTTTCAGTCACTGCCACCTGTAGAGGGATTGAAGATGAGTTCCGATATGACCATTACTCAGAAAAGTGACATCAAGCAAGATGTCACTTTGTAAAGTATTCTTCAATGTTGATTTAAACTCAATAAAAATGTTGTTTCATTTGACTTCCATTTGAAAGAAAAACAATGTTACTTAAATAATTCACTGTGCTTCATTGCTTTACAATCCTCTGCCAATTCCCAGAGCTCTACAGCATCCTTTAACCAGTCCTAGCTTCAAATTGCATACATATTGAACATTCCCAACATTTGGTTAAACACTGAAGTCCAAACAACCTGCAGCACAAGAGATATATATATTGAGTGACCGTAGATGTTTCAACATGCCAACAATTGAAGAACAATTAAATTTAAACCAGTTTCAAAATTCAAACAACCTGCTTGCATCTCTGACTACCATTGTTAAAAAACTCCAGGTTGCAATTATTTAAATGAAACAAAGGATATACATAAAGATCAACCTTTATAAAATTGTAGACTGCTAGCGTTATTTAAAATTCTAAGGGGACATCAAACACGGCCTCTTCTTTATGTGGAACTTCCATGCAAGAGCATATTTCTATATGCAAAATGCTGACAGAGCATACAATACTGTTGGAAAAATAGATACTAATACAATATCATGCCTTTAGTTAATTGGTTTTAATAAAAAATATACCATTGGTATGATTGCTATCCGTTGCTATCATAAAGCCCCTGTGCAACATAAGAATAGTGGACAGGAGTGCTGGTCAATTATTATACCACCTTTTATCATCAATCTCAAAATTCTACTGTTTCTTCTACCAGTTCAACGGGATGCGGTGGCATGCAATCTCTAAGAGAAATCACAAAGGTCTTTCACATAGAGAGAAACAGAACATGCAGCTTTTAAAAACATTCTTTTTCGCTCCAAAGAAGAGGTAGAAACTCAAGAATGCATTAATGTAAAATGGCATCTAAAGCCAAGAAAGCACACACAAACGAGACACTTCAAAACTAATTTCACATAGCGAGAAACAGAACATGCAGCTTTTAAAAACATTATTTGTCGCTCCAAAGAAGAGGCAGAAACTCAAGAATAATGTAAAATGACATCTAAAGCCAATAAAGCACACACAAATGAGATGTTTCAAAACTAATTTTTTAAATGTTAATTATTAAACCCCATAGATTTCACTTATATTTCCTTGCTACCGTCGTTCCTCCCAGGGAGAAGCTGAACTGGTCTCAATCCAATTACTGCTTGCCTGTTTCAGAGTGCACACAAAATTATCAAATAATTGTTGAAAGTTTGTTGGATGATGGTTGATGCACTAAATTATAAAACTTACAATTAGCATAGAGTTGAGTTGAAATTATCGGTATGAGTTCTATCAAGCATGAATATTATCTGAATTATATTCGATGTAAAATTTTTGTGAATTATATTAGATGTAAAATTTTTGTTGCAAGATTCCTGAGAAGGCCATAATGATATCTGGATTCTGTACTACACAAGACTGATGAACTCCTGGTTCATTTGAATTTGAAGTTTGAACACTTTGTAGTAAATAATCCTTGATAGTCGTATTAATGTGGAATGGCACTATCATTTTTAGTCTAATATGTGGAATGACACTTTGATTTTTAGTGAGCTGGTAACCAAGGGGGCATCGTGAAGACAGCAATAACAAGTGGGGGCACCCACAAAACACACGTGCACCTCTAATTGATGTTAGAAATAGAGACCATAACTGGTGTATTACGAGGATACATTTGGTTAAAATTAAAATTACAAACCTGCAAACACATTACTAGCTTACTATTTTTTTTGCTTTTGGATGGCCAATTTATTGCATGCTGAATGCTCCTTACCATGAGATCAGATGATTTTATCAAGTAAGTAAATGACATTTTAGTGAAGGTATACTCTTTTGAGTAAATAAATGTTTGCTTTTGTTTGAGGTCCGCAGAAGTTGTATCATTTTTGAGCTTTGAAGTTTGAAGCATTCTAGCTCTGGGATATTTCATGGAAATACTGGCTACTAACAGGAACTAAGGGCTGTACTAGATGCATGAAAGCAGGCTACCTAATGTGCTTTTGTATGTAACATCATGCACCTGTAATGAATCAAGTTCAATGTTTTTTTCTTGTTCTTCCAATATTGTGAATAATTTTTATAGGTTTTTGTAGGTTATTCAATAAACGATATAAATTATGCGATGTATTGTGAGATAAAGTTTTTTATCAGATTCATTGATAAGTCCTCATGGAATTCTTTTCAATGTTTATAAAGTTGCCAACTTGCGTGTCACTCAAGTAAAGCATACTATGCTTAACTTTTTTTCTATGCAGTTCCAGGGACGACTAAATCATGGCAACTCTGAAAACTCTGAAGATAAAGACAGGCACCTGTAAGCGAGTCCTCAAAGAGCTTCATTCATATGAAAAGGAGGTTGACAGGGAAGCTGCAAAGACTGCTGACATGAAAGAGAAGGGTGCTGATCCATATGACCTTAAACAACAGGTACATAATCTTGTGCTGGACTTTTAGTGCAGTATATGGCATTTGTTTGCCAAATTGTTGGATTCCACGTGGAGAGTTCCAACTTTCATTTGCCTTTTTTGCCTGAAGGTATTAAAACTAAAGGTTGATGTAAAGGCACACACATCAAACTTTTGGATGATATGTTATTAGTGATCATAAATGGGCAATATGTGTTTTTCCATTACTACCTTTTTTGATGGGTTCATGGTGATAATTTATGTAAATATTTTAGATTGGTCAATTTTAATTTGATCATTAAGGGTCAGTGTAAGCGCCAATATAAACATCAAACTTTTGGATAATGTGTTATTAGTGATCATAGATGAGTTGATCTAAATGTTTTTTCATTATTATCTTCGTTGATAAGCAGATAGTGATCTTTTATATAAACATTGTACATTATCACATTGACATCATATGTTAGCATTATTGACATTTTAAGTTTTATAGTTATACCATGTTAGTGGTCCCAATTAGTGTTAATCTGTTGAAAAAGTGGAACTGCCTTTCATGTTCTTTCCATCACTAGCTGCTTTGATAAGTATTTGGTGATAAATTTTATGAAAACGTTGTAGCTGAATCACATTGACATTCTATGTTATTATCACTGATATTTAAATTTATGTTAATTAATCATAACATGTTAGTGGTCCCACAATGTTGTTGGTCTATTGATAATTGTCATTCAGTTACATAAGACGCTCTCCTTAAATAAAGGCATCATGAGAATTTGAATTCATGTCTCCTATTTTCTCTCCTACATTCCCTTTGCAAGTTCTAGTATATGTGCATTGTGAGCAGTTCTGTGTCTGTTTTCTTATCATTCTAGTATCTATTTGTATCAGATCTTGATGATCATGCCGTATATGGGAATTTCACTATCTTCTCAGAATCTGGTTTTCTTCACAGGCCTTGTGTCTGCACCTAGTTTTGCATATGCGAGTTTATACAACTGTTGCAATGATACGAATTTATCCAACTTTTGCAATGATATATAACTTTACACAACTGCTTTATGTAGTTCTTATGTCGTCCCAATACTGTTGTTAGGAGCTTTCCCGAGATATGCAAGCATGCAAAAGGAAAAAAGCTTCTCTAAACTTGACAGCCTGTGTACAATTCATTAGGCAGTCAAAGAATGAGAAGTTATATATGAAAGAGTAGGTTGGATCAAAGCATACACCTCATCAAGGCAGCCTTGTTGTAGCCAAACTGCAGAGGGAACTTAGCCATGGACATTGTTCAGAGGAAAAATCTGTCATTTGAAAGTTGATTTGGATAACAAATATTAGCTAAGTCTTGACACTTTGGTTTGCAACTTTGCATGACGTCACAGATCCAAGGAATGTAGATTTAGCTACTGACACTTCAGGTGATATGACAATATGCACTTAGCAGTTTCTGGATTCCATTTTTGTATGGGATAAAGTTGGTTATTCTTAATTGTGCTTGGGTTAAAGGAATGGTTTCTAGTCCTCTGTTGGGTATAGATAAGCTTTTTTAGGTGTAGGTGATCTAGTTTTGTTGCATTTTCTCCCCAGTAGTATTGGTCTCCCAGTTTGAGAAACCATTGTGGCCTTTTCGAAACCCTTGTATCTAGATTTTTTGAATGAATATATTGAAGACTTTGTAGAATATACTTTCTTTAGTTTGAAATTTTTTTTGAAGTTATTTTTGATGGTTGAAAGTGTTTTGTTCATAAATTTAAGAGGGTGTCTTTTTTGGTCTGTTTGCTTTCCTTGTAATCTTTCCTCCCTCCTTTTTATTTTCATGGAGGGACCCTTTTCCCCTATTGTATTCAAATTGGATAGTAAATTGCTTGTAAGATTAGATTCAACATGTACATGTGCATTAGTATTTAGGTCTCATAGATTGTCCCTCTTGCTTATTGCCTACTAACAATCAACTACAAATGTTGGCTCAATTTGAGACCTAGGTCCGCATCGATGTCCAACAAGGAGTCCACTGTAGTCTAGGTGTTGGCATTTTCAATCCCTAGAGAGGTGAAGGTCTCACTTGAAGCATTGTGCCAAGGCAAAGGATTGTGTAGGGCTCAAACAACATGACTAACACAACCATTTCCCAATAACTATACTAAACAATAGTTACCATTTCATGCCTCTTAACATCAAATCACAACCCCCTTCTACCCATTCAACGATTCAACATTATAATCTAGATCATCATTCATCTAAATCAAAAGTACACAACATCTATGCCATCAGAAGACTACCATTCCACATAATAGATAAAGAATAGAAGTAAAATACATCATCACCATACAATATAAAGGCAATTAGAAATTGAAAGGGGGACCTCATTCCATTAACATCCAACATGATTGAATGCATCATTACATAACAATGATTCATTCACTAGGACAAATTAGATCCAAAACATGACCTTGTATCTAACATCCACTATCTCACCTGTATCCATCTAATATTCAACTAAAATCCAATCCTTTTTATTTTCATGGAGGGACCCTTTTCCCCTATTGTATTCAAATTGGATAGTAAATTGCTTGTAAGATTAGTTTCAACATGTACATGTGCATTAATATTTAGGTCTCATAGATTGTCCGTCTTGCTTATTGCCTACTAACAAGCAACTACAAGTGTTGGCTCAATTTGAGACCTAGGTCTGCATCGGTGTCCAACAAGGAGTCCACTGTAGTCTAGGTGTTGGCATTTTCAATCCCTAGAGAGGTGAAGGTCTCACTTGAAGCATTGTGCCAAGGCAAAGGATTGTGTAGGGCTCAAACAACATGACTAACACAACCATTTCCCAATAACTATACTAAACAATAGTTACCATTTCATGCCTCTTAACATCAAATCACAACCCCCTTCTACCCATTCAACGATTCAACATTATCATCTAGATCATCATTCATCTAAATCGAAAGTACGCAACATCTATGCCATCAGAAGACTACCATTCAACATAATAGATAAAGAATAGAAGTAAAAGAAATCATCACCATACAATATAAAGGCAATTAGAAATTGAAAGGGGGACCTCATTCCATTAACATCCATCATGATTGAATGCATCATTATATAACAATGATTCATTCACCAAGGCACATTAGATCCAAAACATGACCCTCTATCTAACATCCACTATCTCACCTGTATCCATCTAATATTCAACTAAAATCCAATCCCCAAAAAGGCTTCAACATGTACATTTATATAGTCCTGCTTGAAGGTGAGAAGACTCATTCAAACTCAATAATCATTAATTTACTTTCAATCCCCCATTTATGAACCGACTGATATCTTTTCCAACTTTTGCATAGTGTCTTCAATCTTTTGCCTCTTTGCTCTTTAATCCCTCGAAGTTGTGCATGCTATCCTGGTTTTTGTCTCTTGTTATCTATGATACTCTTTTTTAATGCTAACGACCTTCATTCCGGGTGGCACAACTTGAATCTTTGTGTGTGTTGAGTTGGTGTCATTGTGCCTTCCATCAAAACGAAGGGTCCAACAAGCCTTGACCAGACCTGTTGACTCGCTCTCGATTCAACTTTGGTTTGTTTCTCCAAATGAAAGGCTTAACTCCGGGACCATCTCTAGAACCTATCCTTTGAATTGTAGAAATGCTTCTAATTTCTTCGTCCATTTGCCTTCCAAAATTGTTAGCCTAACTAGGTAAGCTTGTGCTTTGTCATGATTCGGTTCCTTAGGATGGTTTTGTTGGAGTCTTGGGCAATGGACCATTCATCTTCAACAAAATTGTGGAGCCTTTATAGTGTAGTATATCTTTCAAGTGCCATTGGCTTGGGTTGATGAAGTTGTGTTTGTACTTCTTGGGACAAGTGGAACAATTGACCCAATTCTTCATCACCCTACTGAATTTCCTTTAGTTTCATTTCCTTTTGGCTTGGATCCATTAGTTGATCGGCCTCATTCTACATCCAAACAATCTTTTCTTGCAGTGCATCAATATGTTTCTCCTTTTGCTTGACAATTTGCATCCTATTTTAGGTGGCATTGTAGATAACTGCAACTTGAAGCTTCCCTTCTACGAAGTGGGTCACTAGCTCAATGGTGGTCATTAGTTGTGATGCCTTTGACTCTCACCTCTTCTACGGAGTGGGTCACTAGCTCAATGGTGGTCATTAGTTGTGATGCCTTTGACTCTCTATTGGATTTTTCCATTGCCAGTGACTCTTGTAGTGTGTGCTTGCGCTCACTGATGTGTTCTATCACTTGTAGTACTTTGTCTACCATAGTTACTAAGTGTTCTTAGGTGTCAAATCTCCGATCTTTAAGTCTTCTTCTTTTAGGGCTGGCCACATCTGGATGAAGCAAGTTGTGACAACGTCGATCTCATTGGTGATAGCATGTTTATCATGCCTCAAAGCCTTGTGTTCTACCGTTTAGCTACACTTGCAAATGATGATTCTCCTTTCGTTAGTACACATGTCCTGCTCCATTTGTAGGAGGCAGTGACTGAGTTCATTACCAAAAATGTAATGTTCTCGGGTCAAGTCATCAGTGGGGACTTGGTTGACATCTGATGGTTGGGATGCTTGGTAATGCAATGGTGCAGTAGGGCCCTTTCGAGCCAAGGGTGGTGCATCGATGGTAGATGTATCTACGTGACTATGTGCCTCATTGTAATCCTATTTTGTACTTGTGCCTAGGCGTATAGTCGCATTGTGGATTTGTTCTTGTTCATTTGTTGTGTTGTATTACATATTGTCAAAGCTTCGTCGACAAGCCTTCATCAACTCATATTGGTACTCTTTGTCTTGGGCTAGTTGAGCAGTCGTTTGTATCGTTGTTTCATGATCCATGTGAATGTGGCCCTTGGTGGATACTCTAGTTGTAGCGGTGGGATTGGTATGGCTGAATTTGATGTTTGTCCTTGATCCATTAATGCATTTTCTATCTCTCATCTTCATCTCCATCTATGTCTTTCTTTGAGTCCTTGGTGTACCTACCCACTGTTTCCTCTTTAGGTGGTCGACCTTTGTTAGGATCCCTATCATTGCCTCTAGTAGTGGTGTCCATGTTTTGAGCTTGTGTGGCTGAGCTCTCCTTGTTTGTTCCCACTAGGTTGACACTTTCATTCTCCTCATGTCTTTTGTCATCTTTCTTTGGTTCACTTTGGACCCATTGACCTTTTGTTGTGTCTTGTGGTACCATCTCAACGGTGACTCTTGTTGTGGGAGAGATTGTCTCTTCATCATCGAGAACATCAACAATATGTTGTGGAGGGACTTCTTCTTTGATATGTGCAAAATTAGTTAAAAAAGGAACAAATGGAGTGGTACTCGATGGATTTACCTTTGGTGCTTGCAATGGATTTACCAACTAGTGGGGTACCTGCATGGAGATCTTGGACTATTGAATCCATCTCTTGGACATTTACTATTGGGTAGTGGGTCGTGTCTTGAGGTGGGTGGGTATGAGGTTTCTTTAGTGGAGTTTGGGTTAACAACTCCACTATTTGTGTGACTCCTTGCTACAACTCCTCTCAAGTCCATGATTTCTTGATCGTTGTGATGCGACACTAGGAAAATAGGTTTTGCTATGCTTGCGACACTTGAATTTTGGCCCCTCTCTCCAACTGGGCTAGGTGATGGTTTTAGTGTTGTTTCTTTTCATTTCTTTGGTTGATCAGGCATCGACTACAAGGTTAGTGACTCATGGTACAAAATTGGAACTTCGTCGAATTCTCTGTTGGTCTCCTGCATTTTTTCCTTGGGGAATAGGAAGAAACTTCCTTGTTTCGAAGTGACCGTGGTGATGCTTGGCCAACTTTCTACTTCTTTGACAGCTGTTGCATTAAGAATAAAGGGGAGGGGATTCACTATTTGGTCCCCACCTTCCATTATGGATCTAACATCACTAGTATCCCTTTTGGCCTCGAACTTCAACCATTTTTGATAGAAATAAATAAGTTTGATAGGGAATCAAAATTGATACCAAGTGACCTCTATCGTTTGGTTATACCATGCATTGAAGGCTCTATCATTAAATTCCATGTTATCGACATCCTCTTGTAACCTCCATGGCTTGTAGCTTGTCAAATCAAGCCCTTTTTTTGTTGAAGCAACTTGTGACTCTCTAGTGCTTCCCTATTAAACATGGCAATGGCAACCAAAAAGTATCCATAATTGAAAGTTGATGTCTTGGTATAGGCTTCATTAATGGCTCTTCTATAAATTCATTTAGAAAGAATTAGCACCAATTTAGGCCCTTACCTTTTGCACAGGTCTTTGCTGCTGACAGGATATCTAGATTCTAGATTGCATCCCCCCCTTGTTCTGTTTCCTCATGACATGGCATGCAAGGATCCAAGTTGCCATTTGAATAGGTTTGGATTTGATAGGTGCAATGTCAGCCCCCTTATTGCCTGTATGTGTCCCATGCCAAGTGTATAGGTCTTCCTTAGTGACCTTCTTGTCTCTTTCATGTGGCTAGAAGGTTGTTTGGACCTCAGATCCATCCATTGAAAGGCTCATTAGATGTCAGACATGTTTAAGAGAAAAGGGGCAAGGCTGGTTGAGTCACAATTTACTCGGGTGAACCCTGCTCATCAAAAACTTAATACAGAGCTGCATTGGTGATGTAGAGCCAAAGATGGGGACATTCAAGAGGTTTAGGAGAGGAGACTTGCAGTGCTTGAATATTGTCGACGACTTCCATCTGTTTTACCCTTGTGCTAAGCTGTACCTCATGCATGTAAAATTCCTTCTTGAATTCTAGAAACAGCTCCGCATCTGTGAAGTCAAGCTCCACTATTGGTGTATATCCAATCTTTCCATTGAATTCTCCTTGCCGGTGAACTCTTACATCAATGGGGTTCGCCTGGACAACATCCTTTCGGTTTGGCATTGTGCAAATTTTGAGCTTTCCCACATTTTGTACTTGGTTTGTCTCCCTTTTGGTGTATGTTATTGGTAGGCCCTGGAGTGTTTGTTGGATCTTTGCTTGTTATTCTCTGGATTCGCACATCAATGGTGTATTCTTACTGTATCTCAATCACTTAGCCGTTGCTCAACTCTTGAACTGCAGAAGAATTGAAAAGCTGGCAGAGTTATGCTTATATAAATCAAATGCATTAGGTAATGGAGTTCAATCACCGTTATGAGTCATGTGACCATATCAGAGTGCATTTACCATTGATTTTCTGCCATAACTTGACAAAATCCTGTTATCACGTCATCAACGAAACTGTCATGTCAGTCCTATTACTTACCCATTCTAACCCTATTTCCATCACTTCACATTTATGACTTCGACTTTGGGGTAATTTGACTTGATATGCATTGATGGAATACATTGGGTGACTTGGTGGCCTAGGCTCTGTGATGGTTGATGTAGTGATGCAACCTAAACTCTATGTACTCCCACTTGAATTCTTTACCAGCTTTAATGGCCTATAGAAACCGCCCCCCCCAAACCGTAAAGTTGGTGCTTGACTTTTTAAAGAAAAACTAAGTTCCAAAATTTCAAATTGAAATATACCATCCATTGACTAAACTCTTATGGGGACTCTCCCAACCACTTGGCTGTGTTTTATTAGACCTGATGCAACTATATTGATTGGCTCATCCATAGGGTTGAGCTTTATGGACTCGACTAGACTATAGCAGAAATAAGAAGTGTATAGTACTCCTTTGGTAGGAGTGGTGCAACTTAAGTCGATGGAGAGGTGAAGAGTTTTAGGTGGGTTCCATTCACCCACAACTTGCAGAATGTGTTATCTTGTTGGGTTAGCTGAACAACTCTTGATTCATGGATGTCCGCAACAAGAAAAGGTCCTAGTCAATGCATCTTCAGTTTTCTTGGATGCTTCAAGTATTTATTGTCATAGAGCAGTACTAGGTTTCCCTTGTCGAAAGTCTTGCTTTTAATATGATGATGATGCCATGCCTTTTGTTTCGACTTCTCCATTATCTGGTGGTACTGTGCTAGGAACTAGTCTTCCTTCAATCCCATTAGTTTTGTAAGGCGGCTCTAGATGGAAACTTTCTTAGACACATTGGTGGCTTGCACGATGAATAGGCTAGGTACCACAAAATTTGCAGGGACCACTGCTTCCTTACCATAAACCAGATTGAAGGGGCGTGTGCTATTAGAAAAATGGGTGTGTCGTTTCACCATAGACAATATAGCAATATTGTCACCCAACTATAGGCACAAAGGCCACCCCCAAGCACCTTAACTTTGATGGACAGAATAATTCCGGTAGCAGACCAATTGCCAACCAAGGCTAGCGCACCAAGCAAGGATAACCAAAGACCAAGCAGAAATTCCAAACCAATAACCCAAGACAAAGTCACTACTGCAGCAGTTGCAGTTCTCCTTCACTCATGCACATTTTTTGTCCTTATGCAGTTGTGAGTGAGTGAGTGACAAATAAGATCTAGCTCCCTTTATTTATACTGCTTCATCTTAACTGACTGGGCCGACTTCTCTTCCTGGGGGATAATAACTCAATATTAATTCATTCTATAAAGCCGACTTGTCTTCTAGGGTTATTATCCAAAGCTTTAGGGTTTATCTTGCTTCCCAGAATATTCCAGTCTTGTCAATGGTTACATGTGGAGGTTAATACCTCCCGCAGCTACCATAATATCAACATGTGCTTTGTTAGTTTCTTTCATGTTGTTCTGTATGCCAAAAGCACAATTGGTATTCCCTCATCCCAACTGGTTGGCAACGCAAACTTTAGTTAAGCGTTGTTCCAAAATCTCATTGAATGCTTCAACTGTCCCATTTGCTTGTGGGTGATATGGGCTATTTGTGTGGTGTTGTATCACAAATTCTTGGGTCAATGTCTTGATAGTGGCGCTCATGAAGTGTCAACCTTGATCTGTTGTCAGAATTTTACGACATCCAAACCTAGAGATGATATTTTCAAATATGAACCTTGCGGTTGTATGAGTGTTGCAATCTTGAGTTAGTATTGTCTTTGCCTATTGAGTGATAATCGGTTGTAGTAATGATTTAATGTGCACTAGAATGTTTGGCAGGAGGGTTGATGGGCTTGATGAAGTTGATGGCCCATCTCTCAAATGGTTGCAACACAACTATTGGGTGTAGAGGTAGCTCGTCCCTCTGGGAAGATCTTCCAATCCTTTGATATACGTTGCAAGTTTTGGCATAATCTTAAGCATATTTAAAAATGGTGGGCCACCATGGGCCCACTTGTAATACTTTTTGCATTGTTGCTTTTCCCCCATATTGGCCTCCCACAACTCCATTATGGTATTCACAATATCTCAAAGCATTCATGATCCATGATGCAACGTTTGATTATACCATCGATGCCCAATCTATATAACTGCCCCATGATCAACTGATAGTTTGCATCTCTAACGACCGATTTCTTTTTTGGTCTTGCTGCATATTCCTCGGGCGTAAGTCCTGTTGTTATGAAAATGGCAATATCTTCCAAGTAGTTAGCATGGCTTCCTCCCTCAACAGTTTGGAGTCTAGTCACTAATCGTTGAGTGACCCTTCGGATTCCCAATATCAATTCGTGACAAGTGGTCTGGTCCATTATTGTTCTTTGCTGGCTTCACAATTACTTTGAAATCGAATTCCTGGAACAATAGGAGCCACCTACAATTGCGGCGCTTGAAAATTGGTTTATTCACTAGGTATTTTAGTGCGGAATGATCCGTAAAAGACTTGAAATGTCCCCCAACAAATGCTAGTTTTTAGTTCAGTGGGTGTCTCAGCTATGCCTATGTGTCCTAGGCTAGCTGGTGGACATCTTAATCAAACCAGATCAGCCTTGTTTATCTCAGCCTAAGTTTAACTTAGGCAATCGGCTAAATTTCCTATTTTGGGTGGATTGTGGGGCCCAATCTAGTGGGGTGCACCTCATGAGCTGTTGAAGTGCTTTGCGGGACTCTGTGCAAAGGGGGGCGCACCACTTAGTGGAGTGTGGGGTCCAGCCCAAAGAAGGTGACTTAATCTGAGCCATTGAAGGCTAGGCTGGGCACACATCTCAAGGTAGTTAGGTGGCTGATTGAAGGATAAAAGAAGGGGCTGAGGGTGAAAGGAGAGAGCTTGAGGCTGAGGAAAGTGGGCGACTGGCTGAGTGGTTTGGGAAGCCAGCTGAGGGGCAATTTCAGGGCTTTTTGGACAGCTTGCAGAGGCTGAATATTTGCTGCAGAAGAGTCCACACCTGTTGGAGGGTACTGGGCCATAACAAGCCATATTTTCAGCAAGCAAAGGGTCATTTCTGAGCAGGCTGTACAACAGCCAACAGAGGCCGAAATACTCAGGCCATACAGCAGCCAACAGAATGGATTTTCAGCAGGCTGTCCAGCAGAGATTGCTGGGCTGTACAGCAAAGAAAAAGGCCAAGATTAGCAGGCCGTACAGCCGGATTTAGCTGAGCCGTACAACTGGATTTAGCTGGGCTGTACAGCTGATAGAGAGGGCTGATTTTGCTGTAAGATTTTCTGATTATTTCTGTTGCTGTAATATTCCTCTGAAGCCTCAATAAAAGCCCTCCTTTCCTGGTTTTCCCCACACTAGGGTTTCCAGGGTACATCTGGTGTATGTCTAATTTTTATGCTTGGTTCTGTGTATGCTTCTGCTGTCATTTTTCTGTTATATAACTCAGCTGTAGGTTATTAGCGTAATTTTCAGATTTATATCAGCAAGGATAAATTTCTGAGTTTAGTAAATTATTAGCTATAATTTCATATGCTGAGTCAAGGAAAAATAACAACAAATAGCCCTGAACTTCTGCAGGGAGTAGACCATGGCCAACCCTTCTCTTTTAGTAGTTGTGTAGTTGCACTTTGCTTAGACAATTTTCTGTTGGAAAAATAAATAGGGTGGTCCATCTTCCCTTCTCCAGGTTGCATCAATATTGATCCTAGCACAATACCATCTACATGTACATGGAATTTTAGAGTCCAATTTGAAAAGTCAAGGATGTCCAAAAAGGCTTGGCATTGTTTATTCCAGGCAAACTCCTTGGTTTTCTTCAACAACCATTCCATGGGTGTGGTTGTTGCAGTCTACCCCCTAATGAATATTCTATAGTATTTGGTGTGTCCAAGGGCCGACTGCAACATATGGACATTTGTTAGGGTCTCCAAGTTGATGATGCCTACAATCTTAGCAAAATCCACTAGAACCTAAGTCACTTGACACTTCCAAACCCGCCCTTGTGTCGCGTATCCTACGTGTTGGACACGAAACGGTAGGACATGTGTCAGATACGCATTTAGAACCTGTCATGTTCACAGGACACGCGTGTCCTGAAAATAGGACATGTGTCGTGCTCAGAAAAGGACCATGGCTCATGTTTTCTCATGCAATTGCAGCTGTGAGGTGTTTCAGTGTGCAACGAAGGGTTATTTTGCCTTACTAATTCTATTTAAAGAGGTCCCCACCCCCTCCATTTTACCCGCCCTAGTAATTAATGTTAATATTAGTGATTACTTAAATTTTTAACATTACCATTAATTGTTTCAGGATGTTTGAGAATGGTTCCAACCTCATTGGACTTCATATGGAGAAAGTAGAATTTTAGGTCCCATTCAAAATTCAACAGACTTAACGGTTTTCAAGATTTCAAGATTGGCAGGATTGCAATGTTTCCACTGGATTCTACCATGTAAGAGGGTATGGAACTGGCATTTAATCAAGGGCACCATGCCCCTTTATGTACCTCGATGTTGGTGGCATTGATTGTTGAACTCTTCTGTCACGACTCCAGTAAAAATGTACCCTTCACTCAAGTGTAAACTCTTCTGTTGAACTCTTCTCTTTGTCATTATTGTTAATGTTTAAGCCATTATTATAGTTCTTTGCATTTCAATAGATAACAATAGCATAACACAAGATCACTGAGAAATACACAATCACAAGAGACACGGCATTTATCCTGGGAAACCCTCTAGGGGAAGAAAACTGTTAGATATTGAGAAGTAATGCAGAACAGTAAAGTCCCTTTTTAAATTTTCAGTTTGAATAACAGCTAAATCTCATTTTAGAACAGTAAACAACACTACTAGACACTTAGCATAAAAACAACAAATTTCCGAGAGTGTAAATCCAACATTCTTTCTGATTTAAACTGAAGAAAATGTAGATCAGTCTAGATCTAAACTAGATGCTGATATAGATCTCATACACAAACTGAAACTCTATGGATCTGATATACATCAGATTTATACGAGATTGGAACAGATCTCAAACATATTAAACATCAAGTTAAATTAAAGAATTTTACCAATGAACAGAATAGTAAATCACATACCTTGAAAACTTACCATGAAGGAGATACAATCACACATCAGAGATGAGATGCCATTAGTGCTTATGCTCAGAAAAAATCCAGGGTCATTGATCTACCATATAGGTTAGATCTCTTACCAAGAGACGAATGACTTTCTTGCCACCAGGAGGAGAAAACACTTAGGACACCACACAGAAAATTTCTATGATCAAACCCTTATACACCCAGAACTTTTCAGCAAATAAAACCCTTGTGCCAAAGGGTACGGCTGTCTTGAATACACAGTCTAGGCCACGGCTAGAACTTTCCAGCTAGAGAAAGGTCACGGCTCAATGGATAAAGACTAGATCTAGATGCCACGGCCCAAAGAAGGGAGACAAACTATGCAAGGTAGACCACGGTCCAATGTAGCAGCCAGATCAGTGAGTAGAGGCCACGGCCCAATGAAAAACTGCCAGATCTGTGAAGAAGGAGCCACGACCCAATGGAGGGAGACCAAATGAGGTCACGGCCCAATGGAGGGAGGCCAGATCTGCATAGGAGAGAGCATGGTCCAACGAAGGAGGCCAGATCTGAATAGTGTAGGCCACGGCCCATTGAAGGGAGGCCCGATCTGTCAAGTAGAGGCCACGTCCAAGCAAGGGAGGTCAAATCCAAGAGGAGAGGCCACGATCCAAGCAAATCTGCACAAGAGGAAGGAGTAGGCAGCTTCAAACCCGCAAGTAGACACAGCAAAACAACACTCCAAAAACTTTGATAATTCTTGTCTCATCCCTGGACAAGGTTGCAATGAACAGGAGGCTGAAAATAGGAAGGCCGAACTGTTCCAAAAGCTCATCTACTGTGTCAAGGAAGGGCCGCAGCACACAAGAGGAGATTCGCTCCATTTTGAGAGATAACATAGTGTGTGTTTGAAAGAGGAGGGGTAGATCTCTTTTTATAGTTTAGGCTAAGGGTTAGGCTAGGGGTATAATAATAGAATGATAATTAAAATTTACATATTCAATTAATATGAATATTAATTAAATATGTTATAAATTAAACATTTAATTAATAACCCCTAAAGCCAAATAAACAAAACCCAAATAAACACAAGCAAAGGTGAAGGGGTTTGGCAATACTTGTCCATTCATTCTCAAGGTGACCCTATTTAATTTTATCATCATTGCATATGGGATACATCCCTCATGTGGTCATGCCTGCCTTCAAAGAGGGACATATACCGACAACCACCAGATCAAGGATCAGGTGGCCCCAAAATATCTCTGAGGTCTTATCCACCAAGGTACAAGACCAAGGATCAACCCATGCCCCAGGCATGGGTACCCTGGACCATGTCCAGGGGCCCTAGACATATCTAGGGGCTTTAACTGCTTGGTCCCAGACCAAGAACCCCAGTCATGTACTGGGAGGCCCTCTCAGGGGTCTTTACTGCTTGGTCCCAGACCAAGAACCCCAGTCATCTACTGGGGGCCCTCTCAGGGGTTTTACTGCTTGGTCCCAGACCAAGAACCCCAGTCATATACTGGGGGCCCTAATAAGGGTCTTTTGCTGCTTGGTCCCAGACCAAGAACTCCAGTCATATACTAGGGGCCCTAACAAGGGTCTTTTGCCATGGCACTGACTGTTTGGTCCCAGACCAAGTACCCCAGGAGTGCATTGGGGGCCCTAGATCTCGGCTAGGATCTTTGCCATCCTCCCGGAGAATGGCTCTTGCAGCTGCTACAAATTTAACACTCCCTCTCAGCAAGAGAGGCATTCTTAGCTACACCAAGCTTGTCATGAAAGTATACAAACTTTGTCAGAGACAGTGGCTTGGTAAGAATATTTGTTGTCTGTTCTGCCATCGGAACATACTGAATGCTGAGAACGTTCTTTTGAACCATGTCCCGAACATAGTGATATCTCATCTCAATGTGTTTCGATTTGTCGTGAAACATTGGATTCTCGGTGAGTTTTATACAGCTCTGATTGTCATAGTGAATGACTGTGGGTTCAAGCTTAAGTCTGAAAGTAGCTTCCTAAGCCACACTGCTTCTCTGCTAGCAGCACTCGCAATAGTGTATTCTGCTTCTGCAGTGTTTTGGGCTATGGAGCCCTGTTTCCTGCTGGACCAAGAAATCATTTCTGAACCCAATCCTGAAGCAATATCTGGAAGTGCTCTTTCGATTCACTGTATTGCCCATCCAAACTGAATCTGTAAAACCATGGAGCATTACACCTCCACTGGAAACATATCTCAGAATATGCTTCACAGTAACTATATGTAAATGTTTCGGTTCACACATGAACTGGCTGAGAGCATTTACCGTATAATAGATGTCTAGTCTCGTATGTACGAGATAAATCAAAAAACTTAATGATCTGTCGATATAAGGCGAGATCTTCTGGATCTGAACCTGTGGGCTGATCTCGTAGTTTCTTTAGATTAGAGATCATTGGTGTGCTCATGGACTTGCAGTTCATCATGTCAAATTTGCGAAGCGCATCAACAACATATTTACCCTGTGAGAGAAATATCTCTCCTGATTTTTGCCAAAACTCCAAGCTCAGAAAGTAATGTAAAAGATCCAAGTCTTTTATTCCAACTTCTGCTAAAGAGCTCCCTCTTAGTCTGAGCTATATATAAAAAATTTCCTTTCCTGTAAGGAACAGATGAAGATTTTGGACAATCTTCATATAAGGATGAACCCAAGACTCTGCCAATACTTTCATATTGAGCTCTTAGAGTTTGTTATAATCTATGGGATTCTTTCCCATGGATAGCCTCTTGTTTAAGTTCACTGTTTAAGAAGAAAATCTTAACATCTATCAGATGAAGTATCCAAAACAAAATTGCGACAAAAGATCCTGATGGAAGTAAGGATTTTGTCATAGATAATCCCTTCTTTCACGAGTCACAAATATACCCTCCATACAACCATCTATTGTAGGCTTTATCTTATAAAGCCATTTGAGGTTACCACTAATTTGTTGCGAGGTCTTTGAAACACTGACCATACATCATTCTTTTCTATCACAACATCTCCCCACATTTCAAATGCGGAGGGTTCTGAATCAATCACTAGATTCAATTTATCTATAGGGCCAGAGTACTTATCTGGTTTCTGCTTTCTCTAGTATTTCTCGGCACCAGGCTGGTTTTCTAGAAAAGTATCCCTTGATTCTGCCATTTCTGCTGTAGGTCAGGGACTAACTCATAAGCAGGGACTGCTTCCTCTGAGTCTTATAAAATGTTTGCCTCTCTGTCATATGCAAATTGGCTCCCTTTGAACCTATACGAACTTTTGACTCTGATCTAGTGTTAAATCTTTTCAAGATGTTCTTGGTGCCAGTACAAGGTTCAATATGAAAAGATGAGTTAGACTTCTGAGTTCCTGTGCCAAGGATAATGGCTCAATTATAATGAAAAAAAAAGATCTGTAGGGTTCTCAAAACGAAAAATACTCCAACTACCAGAATAAATTGTTGGACTCTTTAACCAAGGAAAATAACCCAGGGTTATATGTTGTCTTTCATATCAGAGATGAAAGACCAACAGACAGCTAGGTTTCCAACCAGGGAGAAAGACTTAGCTTACATCAAAATAAGTATGAGCTGAGATCACAGCTTCCTTGGTCATAAAAAAAATACACATGAGATTCTGACAGTATTCCATTGAGACATGGATACATAAAGATGACAGGAAGGTAAACATATCTCTCTTATTGTCATTTGTAGTCATGTAAATGAAGTATCCATGAAACTTGCTTAAGCTTAAGATATGCTTGAACTTTGCATCATGCTACCAACTCAGGTTATCTAGGACTTCTTCTGTGTATTCAGAAATAAATCTATTAGTTCAAGTAAATTCAATATTCTTAAGGGAATATCCCACTGTCCTGTGTATATTCATCCATAAGCAAACAATACGTCTGAAAAGAGGCCAAAGACTGCATTGTCAAAAATCAGCCCACCCATGTTTTCCTCAAAGCCAGAAACCAAAGTCATTTCCAAGTTTCCACCACTCAAAGAAATTTTAAAATTCATGTACTTTTTGTAGTACAGAACATAAGGTGCTGTCATTTACTGAAGTTACACAGTTTCCCATTAAAAAATTCTTTACCAGTGATTCTGTTAAAAACAATGTAATTTACTAATAACTCACCAAGCATCAATAACATTATACAAGCTGAAACCTATTTCTTGTGATCTTCAAGATGATGGTTACAATCCCAAACATCCTGTATTATATCTTCAACTAGCTCGACCTAGCTCAGAAGTGAGAAAAAGGGTTACTGGAAGTAAGAGTTATCATTCCAATTTCAGTCAAAACTCCTAACAAGGACACTCACCCAACTAGCATTGGTCACTCTGCCAAAAAAAAAATCCAAACTTGCATCTCACAAGTGTACAAGACAATAGACAAGATAGTCTTTCACTATCCACTCCATATCAATCAGTTGAAATAAAAAGGTGTTAAGGATATCTTCTTGTCATGGAAGTAGCCCCAGCATGATGAGGTGAAAAAAAAGAGGCTCTGATAATACAGAGGCAAAGATGCTAAAACCCAAATGGAGAAGGACAATTTTGATAAAAGAGAAATCAAGCTCATGAAAAGCTAATCATAGTAGAGTATGAACATGCGTGTTACAGTGACATGCATCAAAATTGACAACCTAGCAATGTGAAAAGAATGTGCTTATAACTTGTTTTGCACTTTCCAACCTTTTGACCCAAATCAGAATGCACTTAAACTATCATGCTAAGTAAGCATGCACTTTTGATCATAGCCATAACCATAGCCACAGTCATTCAAATCTTCAGTCAGATCTTACTTGCTAAAAGATGCAGAGATAACAGCCTTAAAAAAAAACTTTCCAATTCTGTTAGTGACTCAAAGGTTTATCTTGTAGCTTATCAGGATGGAAACCCTGTTCCCTTTCTCAGATTTTCTGATCTGCAAATCAAAATCTCAGAGTAGGATCTACGTAGGCTCAAGTCTTCACACTTTTGAGCTCCACACGCCCTTAGTTCTGATACCATGTTAGATATTGAGAAGTAATGCAGAACAGTAAAGTCCCTTTTTAAATTTTCAGTTTGAATAACAGCTAAATCTCATTTTAGAACAGTAAACAACACTGCTAGACACTTAGCATAAAAACAACAAATTTCCGAGAGTGTAAATCCAACATTCTTTCTGATCTAAACTGAAGAAAATGTAGATCAGTCTAGATCTAAACTAGATGCTGATATGGATCTCATACACAAACTGAAACTCTATGGATCTGATATACATCAGATTTATACGAGATTGGAACAGATCTCAAACATATTAAACATCAAGTTAAATTAAAGAATTTTACCAATGAACAGAATAGTAAATCACATACCTTGAAAACTTACCATGAAGGATATACAATCACACATCAAAGATGAGATGCCATTAATGCTTATGCTCAGAAAAAATCCAGGGTCATTGATCTACCATATGGGTTAGATCTCTTACCAAGAGATGAATGACTTTCTTGCCACCAGGAGGAGAAAACACTTAGGACACCACACACAAAATTTCTGTGATCAAACCCTTATACACCCAGAACTTTTCAGCAAATAAAACCCTTGTGCCAAAGGGTACGGCTGTCTTGAATACACAGTCTAGGCCACGGCTAGAACTTTCCAGCTAGAGAAAGGCTGCGGCTTAATGGATAAAGACTAGATCTAGATGCCACGACCCAAAGAAGGGAGACAAACTAGGCAAGGTAGACCACGGTCCAATGTAGCAGCTAGATCAGTGAGGAGAGGCCATGGTCCAATGAAAAACTGCCAGATCTGTGAAGAAGGAGCCACAGCCCAATGGAGGGAGACCAGATGAGGTCACGACCCAATGGAGGGAGGCTAGATCTGCATAGGAGAGAGCACGGTCCAATGAAGGAGGCCAGATCTGAATAGTGTAGGCGACGACCCATTGAAGGGAGGCCCGATCTGTCAAGTAGAGGCCACGTCCAGGTTAGATCTAGAAGGGAGAGGCCATGTCCAAGCAAGGGAGGTCAAATCCAAGAGGAGAGGCCACGGTCCAAGCAAATCTGCACAAGAGGAAGGAGTAGGCAGCTTCAAACCCGCAAGTAGACACAGCAAAACAACACTCCAAAAACTTTGATAATTCTTGTCTCATCCCTGGACAAGGTTGCAATGAACAAGAGGCTGAAAATAGGAAGGCCGAACTGTTCCAAAAGCTCATCTACTGTTGCAAGGAAGGGCCTCAACACACAAGAGGAGATCTGCTCCATTTTGAGAGATAACATAGAGTGTGTGTTTGAAAGAGGAGGGGTAGATCTCTTTTTATAGTTTAGGCTAAAGATTAGGCTAGGGGTATAATAATAGAATGATAATTAAAATTAACATATTCAATTAATATAAATATTAATTAAATATGTTATAAATTAAACATTTAATTAATAACCCCTAAAGCCATATAAACAAAACCCAAATAAACACAAGCAAAGGGGAAGGGGTTTGGCAAGGGTGACTGAGTGGCAATACTTGTCCATTCATTCTCAAAGTGACCCTATTTAATTCTATCATCATTGCATATGGGATACATCCCTCATGTGGTCATGCCTGCCTTCAAAGAGGGACATATACCGACAACCACCAGATCAAGGATCAGGTGGCCCCCGAATATCTCCGAGGTCTTATCCACCAAGGTACAAGACCAAGGATCAACCCATGCCCCAGGCATGGGTACCCTGGACCATGTCCAGGGGCCCTAGACATATCTAGGGGCTTTAACTGCTTGGTTCTGTTATCCTCGTTTTCTAGGGATAACTAGGAGATCATGTCTCGAGGCCCACAGGTCCTAGACATGGAGTACCGAGAGCAGGATTGACCTGAGCATGGCCTTGGAGGGCCCATCCTTTTCTTCTTTTGTCAGATTCGTCTTGTCAGCAACAACAACATCCATCACCATCGGCTTGGTCTTGTATCGGAGAAGGCTCTTGCTCCATGAGGTAATTGGTCCAGGTATCATGGTATGTGTCACTTTTGATCATTATAACCTTTAAATGTATGCATCTAATTCCTTTTATTTCTGACAACTGCTTGGATCTTACATTGGCCCACTTGATCATGCTTGGGGAGATTGACTGGGTGCCCTAGCAAGCCTGTATTCATAGGTTTTTGTTTGCCACTGGGGGATTTCTGAAGAGCCATCGTCCGCTCCCGTCATACCACCACTCTTCCATCTTGTCTCTCGCTCATCTGTCCCATTCCCCTTGTCCGGGCATTAGGATGATCTGTTTGTGGGGTTGCACCTTATCTCGTGGGAAGAAGGGGCTAAAGGCNCAAGGAGGACCCGAAAAAATAACAAACAAGACCTAATCAAGAGGATAGGGGGTCTCATCACGAGCCAGTCTATTATGTTCATGGGTACCTAACAGCATGACATTGCCACCATTTCGTTACCACGCCAGGGCAGTGACCTTTGGTTGCATGGCCAAGGGAAAGGGGGTCTCATCACGAGCCAGCCTAATCATCGTTGTGAAAGTACTTGTGGGTAACACTGTCAGCTCTGGTCACCACGCCAAGGCAGTGTCCTCTGGTTAGCCCTTGAATAAAAAGAAAAAGAAGAAAAAGCAAATAAAGAAAAGAATAAAGGCAAGAAGAGGCTTGGAAAAAATTCCATTGGTACAACTCGCCTTCTACAAAGGCACCCATAGGTAATATCATGCATCCCTGGCTCTCACTCTACCCGTATGTCTGGACATCCCTTAAACCACTTCACCTCGTTTATATGGCTTGGATGAAACCCCTTGGAAACTTTCCTTTCCTTATGGGTACTAGCCCAATAGGGTATCTTGTCTCTTTTCTCGACCTTGTATTGTAGGTTTTTGTAATATCTTTGAGCTATTGAATGGTATATCAGGGTTTTTATGCATATGTTTGATAATATTAATGATGAAATGTGATTAACATTGCTATGATCCCTGTGACTAATTAGCCCATGGAGGGCGTAGTTTTTGAGGTGGAGGACCATGCCCGACGAACAGGTACCATTTGGACCGGTACACATGGGGAGATGATTAGTTCGGACCTCCATGGGGCTGAAGAGCCCATCAGATGGTTGCTGAGACCCCGTTAGAGGGGTAGAGACAGGACAGTGTTTGACCGAGGTTTTGCACTGGAGATGAAGAGGACGTTTCACCAGAGGCACTTTGGCAGAGCCCGGCCTAGGGGGAATGACCCCTTTTTAGTGAAACGTTGGCCTTGGAAGGCTCAGAGCGCCCCCACCTTTACCATGACATCATCCAGCTTCATGGTCATTCTTGGAGGCAGACTGGGCAGCAGTGGCACGTGTGACATGTTGGAGAAGCCCCTGGGGGGCAAACATTTTACTCCTGGATGTCTCATTTGCCCTAAAAGGGGCTAGCGCCTCCCTTGAAGGGGATTTTACCTTTATTATAGCTCAGTTAGGGTTTTAATTTGACATTTTAATGTAAAAACAGTATGATTTTGGTTTAAAGCCTTGTCGGCTAATTTTTATGACATAATTTAATTAAAGGTGATTGATACAGTATATATTGAGGAGTTTTATCCTCATTTTGACATAACACACAACTCACTCTCCTAGAGAGATCTGATTTTTGCGCCCTACTTGGGTATTTCTTCTCTTTGAGTGAGGCGCACTTGTTGAAGGAAGGCTTTTCTTGGCATTTTTGGCATTTCTCTTGAAGGAAGGTTTACAACTAGGGTTTGCAATGCTATTTCATCATGATATGTAAGTGTTTTTTCTGCAAAACTTCTTAA
>JASDQU010102162.1:499227-510939 GCA_032191745.1 Picea mariana | reverse complement strand
ATCGAGGTAATGAGGCGATAGGGGGTGGTAGGGTGCCCACACCCTATAATGAGGATTTCTTCTGCTAGTGTCAATGATCAGTCATTGCTCTAGATGACTATCCCTATGCGGGGATAGACTTCCAAGGAGATCCAAACATGCCACTTCCACCAGGGTCTGCCTATGGTGACATAGGTATGTCGAATGTTTTTAAATATTTCATTTTTTTGTATTTTTGTATAGTAGAACAAAAATATTTTTGGATGTTGCTTAAGTACTAACTAGACACTTGTGTAATGCAGACATGGGTCCACAATGGACGAAAGGGTTTCCTCGACATCGACGGAGGAACCGGGGAGACGAGGCGGTGGGAGGAGAAGCCGAGAGGGTCCTACAAAACGTGCATGGAAACCTATCTTGTTTGACTCATAGGATTCCCATGGTTCAGGTAGAGGATTTGCCTGAATCCATGCAGTGACAGGTGGTTGGTGTACCCAGAGCTTGGGTGCCAATCTTTCGGTGTCTCGCAAACGTCGTAGTTTGTTACCATGACACACATCTGGCGCCACATGCATAGATGTCATGGATGTTTTAATACCGACTGTATATGTGTATTGAGGGTATTAGCCCCAATTTTGTACTATGAACACCATATTTTTTGAAATATATAAAAAGGGATCTTCGGCTCTACTTATATTTTACAATCTGTACATTGATGAGATGGTTTTCTTTGCTTTAATTATATGAAAAATGCCAATCTAAAACTAAATTAGCATAAGCATAGGATACATGATTAGAACTCCTAGGAATGTGATAATATGTAATAAAATCAAACTGTCGTTCTAAAAGACGTACCCGTAGGAATTGTCGAAGTATAGTAAGATCACGCACGTGGTAACTGTCGTTCAACTGGCATAATACTAACTGGGAATCCAGGTGAACCTCTAAAGAGTGAATACCATGTGAGATAACATCACACAAAAGTTCTATAATGACACTATATTCGGCCACATTGTTCGTGGATGGCCCTAGCCATATGCCACCTAAAGACACCCCTAGACCCTTTGGCGAGTAAACCACCCAAGCGGTGGAAGCCAAGTTCCGTGTATGACGACTGGCTCCATTTAGGAATCCTAGGTAAACCGAAGACTTCGTTGACATCTGCCAACAAAGGGAAAACTCGATAAGCAAGCTACAGACGAAAATAAAGGGAAAAGATTTATACACTAAATTACATTAGTATACATAGAGTTCCGCCCAAGCTTGGGGCTCAAGAGTAATATCTTTTCAAGTAGAGCCCATTTCTGGACTCGTCCAACCTATTCCCTTCATATTCTTCTAACTCATAGGCTCCTTTTTCTAGAACACATAGCATGATATAAGGACCGTGCCACATGGGCTTAAACTTGCCTGCCCCCAGTGGTTCTTTGGCTTGATCATACAAGAGGACCAAGTCACCCTCAACATACTGGACCTTGACACGTCTTTTGTTCACCTCGATATCCATAGATGTGTCTCGACGCTGCTCATCAAGACTCTCTAGGTGTACAAGGCGTCGCTCGAGCTCATAAGTGTCAGGTAGGAGCGCGATTGCCAACTTAAGAGAAGGGATTTCGCATTCAATCGGTAAAACGACTCCACACCGTGTACTAACTGGAAAGGGGAAAATCTGGTGGCAGTCTTGACCGAGGTTCAGTATGGCCAGAGTGTAGGATATAGCATGATGTGCCAGTCAGACTTACTTTGAATCACAATTTTTTGCAAAATGGTCTTGAGAGACTTGTTGACGGCCTCTACTTGTCCATTTGCCTGGGGGTAATAAGGAGAAGAATGACCATGTATAAAATCTAGCTTAGATGATAGTTCTTCCATCATTTCGTTCTGAAAGTGACTGCCATGATCAGTGACAATCTCACTCGGGATACCGAACCGGACGATAATTTGATTGAATATGAAGAAGGCAATAGTCTTCCCATCAGATTTAACTGTAGGCATGGCCTTGTCCCACTTAGTAAAGTAGTCGATGGCCATGATAATGTACTGATGCCCCCCAGCCGAAGTTGGGTTGCAATCCACGAAGTCCACCCCCACTTGGTGAAGGGACCGATGGTAATGACTGGGTGAAGAGCGGCTGGATGCGAGCGCATTTTTTGAGTGAATACCTGGAAAGGGTGACACTTATTAACCGCTTCAATGCAATCTTTAAAGATAGTAGGCTAGAAATAACTGGCTGGAAAATTTTTTTGGGCTGTCGCAAGCTTGGATAGATGACCACCACAATCCCCACTGGGCCTCTCCATGAGTTAAACAACGACGCAATATATTTTCTACTCCTTGGCGATACAAAGTGTCACCGACGATAGTATAATTCTTAGCTTGGTACCTTACACACTGTCGGTCATCTCGTGAGAGATGCTGAGCGAAATTCAATGTTTGAAGATAGAGAACAATGTCTCCATACTAGGGGTCGGACAACAAGACAAGAAAAATGTGTTCGTCTGGAAACGAATCAACATGGATAAGATTCTCATCTGATCGTGGCAAGTTGGATATTAACTCTGCGAAGACTAGTGACTTCTTGGATTTCACAGAAGCGAAATCGAGATCAAACTCTTGTAAAATGACAATCCATTTCTTATATTTTCCCCCTATGATATGCCTGGTAAGGACGTATTGAAATGGATTGACATCGACAACCACAGTAGTCTTGCAAATTAATATATAGTGATGCAAACGTTGGATTGCGTGAGCGAGAGCCAAAGCTAGCTTTTCAATGTGAGAATAATTAAGCTTAGGATCGACTAAGTTTCGACTAAGATAGTAGATGACGTGCTTGCAGAGCTCATCATTTTCCTAAACCAAAACCATACCAATCGTATCCTCAGACACGACGATATAAAGCAAGTAATCCCTACTGTAGTTAGGAGACTTTAGCAGAGGTGTTGATACCAAGGCTTTATTCAAAGCAGCGAAGGACTCCTGGGCTCACTCATCCCAGATAAAAAGGGTGTCCTTCTTCAAAAGACACATGAAACACTTAGTCATATTGGCATAGTTTACTATAAACTGACGAAGAAAGTTAGCTTTCCCCTGTAAACCTTAAATTTGTCTAATCATGTGCGGGGGAGGCAATCAAAGTATTGCCTCAACCTTTAGTGGATCTACCATGATCCCAGTCTCAGAAACTAGTAATCCCAAAAGACAACCAGACTTAACGCAAAAGATGCACTTGTGAGGGTTCAACCGGATTCTATAGTAACGACATCTTTCAAAAAAAAGCTGAAGGTGCATAGTGTGATCCTCTCTCTTGCGAGAGTGAGCAGCAAGATCATCAAGGTAAGCTTCGACTATGTGCTTAAGATCGTGAAAAGTGAAAGTCATGGCACGTTGAAAGGTTTCTCCGACGTTTTTAAGGCCGAAAGCCATTTTCTGGTATGTGAAAGTACCCCAAGGACAAATAAATGTCAACTTGTGTTGATCCTTAGGTTTGATTTGAATTTGGTTATATGCTAAAAATTCATCCATAAAAGAAAATACTTTGCTTCCCGCACACTCGTCGAGGATCTGATCGATGAAAGGTGTCAGGAAGTTGTCTTTAGGACATGCCTTGTTCAAGTCACAAAAGTCCATACATAAACGGATGGTTCCTTGCTTCGTATCCACAGGAACGGGGTTGGATACCCATTCAGTCAAGGGAACTGGGTAGATGAAGCCATCATTAAGTAGCTTCTCCACCTCTACCTTAATAGCAGGGGCCTTTCGGGGGTTGAAAAATCTAAGATGTTTCCGAATAGGTTTAGCATCCGGATAAGTTCTAATCTCATGTTCGACAATACAAGGGTCGATTCATGGCATCTCTTCATATGACAAGCAAATACATCTCGAAATTCCTTGAAGAGTTTGGTGTAGATCAAGATTTCTTTTGGTGAACAATCCGCACCGATATTTACGTTTTCAACTTTGCCAGGGGTATGAGAGATATCGGTCATGACAGTAGGAGAAACACTCACCATGCTTCCTTCGGCATAAATGCCATGCGTATGAAGTGGAACTATGGCGTGACCGACTATCTCACTCAAAGTAGATCAAAAGTCATCTTGTTCGATTCTTTTAAGCTCTAGGAGAAAATAAGAGTGGTGATACATATCGTCCCAAGGTTTGTCGGAACCATTCATGGCTTCGATGATAGATTCGTCCGAAGGCGAAGTCTCATTGAGGGAATCATGTGAACAAGACAATGAAGTGGCCCACACGGGCCTAAGAACGGGATCCTCCTTGTCCGTCAGCGAGGTAACATGATCGGGATCAGCGAAAGAGTCAAGAACAACTTGATACGCAATCTCTGCTGCCGATAGTGGCATGGCCATTCCATCATGCAACTGACCTTCACAATATGAAGTTGAGGAAGGTAGGGTCCACGGATCACTAAAATAAGAAGTGCGAAAAGGAATGGAACTCCCTGTCGAGGCGAGCGTACTGGACATAACGTAAACGTGGTGGCTCGGTACCATGAAGTCGAAAGTACCCATAAGGGAATAATACATTCCGACATTGATATTCTCAGTTGTTCGCTGAGAATTGTCGATCATAGGGATTAATGGTCTAATAGATGCATTAGGACTAGAGTACGTAAAGGATAATTGGTCGATCGTCACGATCTTCCCTTCATGAGGTAAACAAAGAGTATGGAAAACAGATGATACGACGACGACCATAGCATAGGTCCAATTGTGTCCTAGTAACATGTTATAATCAAGAGGCACATCAACTACCTCGACCTCCACCTCTACCATCTTCCCACCTAACTAGACTGAAAAGACAAGAAGAATACCGTGAGGGCGGAAGGAATGACCATCAAAAGCAGTCAACATGTTCGATGACTTGGAAAGAGTCGGAGAACCAAGAGCTTTCCAACAAATTACGGACATCACACAAGTGGCAACGCTTTCATAAACAACCACACGTTTGATGGTATACTTTGAGTACTCCACATGGATTTGGAAATCCACATGGTAAGGCAAGCGAGGCTTCACATCTGTGATGCCAAACTTGATAACTTTGTAGCCAATGGGTTCTAGAGCTCCTAAAGCAGATAGTAAGGCATTCCTCTGTGAAGGATATGTTTGGAGTACCTCCAAAGCTGACATCGCACAAGGGGTTTGACCCAGGTCCTCAACAATAGAGTAGTTCTGGGCAGCTCTAGCATTTGGATTGTGGATAGAGCGCTTGAGTACTCCTTTCGGAATACGAGGCGGTGGCTCTGGTTTTTCAATCTATAAATTTGTCTTCGGAGGAGGAGAAGGAGATTCTATACCAAGAATAGCTTGTGAAGAGCTATAGTCTCGAGATCGAGTGGCTACATTAACTTTCGCATCGACCATATTGATACACAAACAATCGCCATCTTGCAACGACGGGTTTTTACTCCCACCAGCAGCATTTCCATCATTTGAGGAGCTCGAGGCCATGTGCTGGTTATGTGGGAATGGATTTGTCAACACAACGGGTGGTAGAGATAATAGCCTCACAACTTCTGCAAGTTTGGGGCATAAATGGGTAAGCTGGTCATCTGTGCAAAGCTTATAGGGAAACTTCACCTTACGTCTTTCTCGTTTTCCCTCTCCATCATTATCATTCGTCTTCTCATTATTACCATTGTCCTTGGGTTTATTACCATTTTTCCCACTTTTACGATTATTACGTCCTTTCTTCTTATTCCCTCCTAGTTGCTGGTTACCATTTGGGTTGGCCGACGATTGCACAGAATGTACATCCATCGACTTAGTGGGGTTGGAAGACACAGACGAAGCTGGCCCTCCTGCAGACTTGTTTAGATACAACTCTTTCATATGGATTGTCATCGAGTCTACGGAGTTTACATTAGCGGTACCTACAATTCCATCGGCATGAGGTATGGGCTTTTGTCTAGTGTCGTAAATTGACCGCAGTGCGTCCGGAAGAAGGTGGTACAACATCCCAGACTGAGCATATATCAAGTCTAACTGTTGGGCTCTAAAGATCGCTTCTTCCTTAGTGGTAACCCCAGAAGTAGCAACGTACTTAGATATAGGAGTGTGCAAAGACTTAAGGAACCATTCTATAAGAAAGGTTAGGGGTATAGGGGTCTTAATCAACCTCTTCTGTCTACACCACTCCTGGATATGATCCAAGATATGAGTGGTTGTATCCTGGCGTAAAGTCGATAGAAGTTCTAGGCCAACATCATAACGAATGGGAAATTGGAAGTGGTTAAGGAAGACCAACACCAACTGACTAAAAGTCTCATATGCCCCCCTAGGTAGCTCAATATACCATTTCATAGCAACTCTGATGAGGGTGCGTTGAAATAATCTTAATTGAATAGAATCATCATTAAGGGAATTCGATGAGCACCAAAGGTGAAAGGTAGTGACGTGATCACTATGATCCTCTCCATTCTTACCCTCGAGTTTCGGGATGCCTAAAGGAAGCTTGGTGGGGACAGGGGTCCATGTAGGATCATGACTCACAGGGTCGTTCATTAACTTAGACACATATTGCAGATTAAGCGTGGCCAAAAAAGGGAGATGGGGTTGCGACATCTGGCTCCAAGCTCCCAGGAAAGATTGTGCTTGAGGGTTTGCGGTCCATCTAGGGTTTTGGTAAGCAGCATGGCCTTGTCCAGGATTATAAGGCCCTCCTTCGGGCTGATTCATAAAAGGTTGGTTGGGCATCATTCCAACATGAATGTTTTGTTGGGGGTTATAAAAATTGCCCCCAACCGAATTGGATCTGGGTTGGGGGTTTCCCAAAGTGTGAAACTGACCTCCTCCGGGTGGGAATCTGGAGGATAGCGGTGGATTCGTCATGCCAAACATATTGGTCAGAATCTGCACTGAGGAGGTAGGGTTATAGGATAGAACTTGAGCCGAATCTTGTCTACCATGTTGGTTGTTCCACCCAGAAGAAGGAGGATTGGACCCGAGGTTAAAAGAAGGAATGCCTCCCATATTAGGAGTAGTTTGAGGGATTTGAGACCCACCAAACTAAAAAGGAGTATAAGGAGGTGTAGTTCCCCCAAGCCCAATGCTAGAATTAAGGCCAGCAGTTGGGATGGCGTTCGAAAACTGCAAAGTAAAGTTGGGCATACCATAGGAAAAAGGACTAGAAGCCATACAGATGGACTGAACATTATAGCCCAGTGAGTGACCAAGAGACCCAAAAGGGTTCGAGGTGGTAGCTTGAGCATTCACTATAGGCCGAGCCATAGTAATGATAGGTGCCTCTGGCACTACAACCATTGTGGTTGCAGGAGTCGAAGGGGTGCCATTAACTATAGTGGGTGTGGGAGTCGAAGGGCACCCAATGTTATGAAGACTAGGTTCAGTACTCATCCTTGTAGAATCACAAGTCTGAACAGTGGATGTGTGTGTAGCAAGCCTAATAACTCTATGCCTTTTAGAAGGCAAAGACTCGAAATCTGGTGGTAACTGTAACAAGCGATGATACCGACGGGGAGGCTGGTCCGACTCCACGATGACTTAAGACTCTAAAGATAAAAAATATATCCTAAGGCCAACTAGTAATCAAAGAGCACACCAAAAGTCAAACGGGCAATATGCATACAAACAGGGTAAAGTGGCTGAGAGTGGCATCCCTCCCTAAAGAAGGTATGTCTCGCCCAAGAGGGGCTTGAGACTCCCTGCTAAAGATCGGAGGTAACAAAATCAGTTATAAGGGCCCTTGTGGGCTTAACAACCAGTTGGTCAGATCCCCCCAGAGAGGTAATCCTCCATAAAGGCTGTGCGTTTTCCAACCCTTATCTGACCCAGGGTACCTATAAAATAACCCCTGCAAGCAACCTATGTGGCACCTAAGTCAAGAAACTAATAAACCAATGTATAACCGATGCACAGGCGAGCAGTCACAAGTCAAGTCCACCGTATGGGCAGGGTAGCAAAGCGCGAAACCTTGAAAGTACTGCCTCTCACAGAGGTAAAGGCACTAGCAAGATCCCCAGATAGGAATATATCCCCATAAATATCTTTGACGTTAAGAAGATATCGGGGGGATATCCCTTCAACCAACCTCGCACGGCCTCGTGATTAACTCCGGTGTGAGCAGAGCCTTCTGATATTACCAATTATACAATGGATTTCTCCACTCCCTTTCTTAGACAGATATGTTGATTTAATTGCCTTGGGGAAGTTTACTCACAAAATCCTGTTCCAAGGCACTAAATCCTAAGCTAGTTTGTGCACCCTAGAAAATAAAATTGTGACTAATCAATTTTAACTTATAGCGTTAATTTTAGTGGTCGTGATTACTCAAAAATGTATGGTAGTGAAATTCATGATGTTATGACTTTGCAAGAAAAGTAAATATGAAAATAATGCAAAGTCCTGACTTTAACTTTCGATGAATGATATGCTTCTAAAAACCAATGCAAATTTCGATTTCAACTCTGCAATTTTGAAGTAAAATGCAATCTTTCACTACATGTACTAAGCTAATGACAAGGACTCAAAAGACAAAAATGCCAAGCAATGCAGAATGCCATTTTTTTTGTATTTTTAATATAATAAGAATGAAAATGCATGGACTGAAAAGTAACTTGATATATAACCCTACTGTGTATAAAAAGAGACAACTCAAGCAAGATACCAAGCAACAAAACACCCAACCCAATGTACAAGGACAATAAAAAATGAAAAGGTGATGAGAAAGACTCCGCCCAGTAATTCAACCAAAGATAGGTTTCCTGTCATCCCACAAGCACTTAACAGGCAATACAAAGACCCAAGAAGGCTCAACAAACATAAAATCCCACCCAGAAACCACCAAACCAAGCAAACATGCAAGGAAAGCTGATGCACGCGACTGTTTATGCAAACATAGCGTATATACACATCTTGTAAAGGGACAACCTGGGTATGTACGCGACTGTCAGGGAAAAAAGCGCGTATATGTTTCAAAACAAGGCCAGGCAAGGGAGAAAGGCTGAAAACTCAGATCCAGAGTGAACAGAGGCTGTCAAACAATGATATGAAAAGAAACATAATATAAACGAGAGCAATCTAAGGAGAAAAGTACTCCAAACCCTAAGAAAGAAGATTCAATCCCCAATATGGTCGCCAATTCTGTTACGAGGAAAATATCTCTATGGCTAGGGTAAACCACAATAGACGGAAATGACTACAAAAATCAACTCTCTTCTCACATATGCTACACAAACAAATATGCTAGCAAGACAAGATAAAAGGCCTACCTCGTCCAGACGTTCGATGAAGTCCACCATTGAGCACTCAACCCAAAGCAATATACCTGCAACTAGTCCTCAACAACCAAGCAAAGCAAGCATATGGTGATATTATATAATGTTAGCACATTCAATAGCATAATCCATTAATAAACATGACAAATATGCCCATGGAATAATAATTCAATATATTTGCAAGATATCAATTGGATGGGAAAAAAGTATTTCTATTAATAAATGATCAACACAAGTGAAAATGTTACAGACTTCCGTGTCGGCACGGTTCGAAACCGAGAAACTAAGTTCCTTCCAGCTGGGCCTCCACCACTTCAATCCTCCACCAAAGGCAAGCTCATAAGAGAGAAACAATGAGGTTCTCAATCAATAGGGGAAGAGCTTGGGGGTTGAACACTATGTTTAGACTTAAAGGACAAAGGGATGCAAACTCAATATGAAGTAAAAAATTTCTCCAAAGTAAATTTTCTCTCAAAGTTGAATTCTTTATCCCTTTTCCATAGCTCGGAATTGGCCCATTTATAGCCTTCGAAATGGAACTGAAGGGTCAAGTCAGAATGTTTCCAGTATCTGGAAGGCCAATGATCATAGATCTCCTGTCGTGACATGGAAACCCAACATTAATTTTCATTTTCTAGCACAAATCTCGATGTACGCGGGCTGTAGTGGAGCAGCCTGCGTATACACATGTTGTATAGTAGGCAAGATGCTTACATGTGGAAAAATGTTTATTTTTGGCTCTGTATTTTATAAACAGGGAAGATAAGTCTGCATGGGGAAATGGAAAAAGGCATTCTGTGTAATATTTCATAGGGTGAAGCAAATTTTTCTATAACAATAATAGAGGGAAAGAAGAAAAGGGAAAAATGAGCAATTATAGAAGAGCAAAAAGAAAGGGAGCAAAGAACTTTATGCGTCACACAACAACACTTGGTATTAATTATGGAAAGGCGGGGTGGTCAGACAGAGTTATCGTAGGTAGATTGAGGCTTGCGAGTTCGAGGAGTCTAGGGTCGAATTGTAGATCACCGAAGTTTTGGGTGCAAGATTTATACTCGAACACGGGGCATGAGAGTTCGATAGTGCCTACGCAGGAACCCGCGGCCATAAAATTGGCTAAGTATGGAAACTAACGGAGGTTGGTTGGACGTGTGATGTGAAGATATAGATGGATATATAATTTCTCACTCTGCCACCCCGATAACCCGCGAGCATAAATATGGGACTAAGTATAGAACCAAAAACGGATAGTAGAGGGAAAGAAGAAAAGGGAAGAACGAGTAAGTATAGAAGAGGAAAAATAAAGGGAGAAAAGAACTGTATGCCTCACACAACAACACTTAGTCTGTTAATTATCAAGCACTAGAAACACATCAACTATGGGAAAAACATTCTCAGCCATGGAATATAGCTGTAGCTCAATAGACCCTGGTTCAAGATAAAAGAGATGTTATTTATATCTATCTCAACAAGCAATAGACAAAATATATGACTTGGCACACTTATATGCAAGCATTCAGACATAGTCATCGTAGGTAGAGTGAGGCTTGGGAGTTCGAGGAGTATGAGGTTGAATTGTAGATCACCGAAGTTTTGGGTGCAAGATGTATACCCCGAACACGGGGCATCAGAGTTCGATGGCGCCTACGGGGGAACCCGCGGCCATAAAATTGGTTAAGTATGAAAGAGAATGACGGTCGGTCGGAATCCTGATGTGAAGATATAGATGGACATAGAATTTCTTACTCTGCCACCCCGGAACCCACGAGCATAGATATGCGACTAAGTATAGAACCAGAAATGGATAATAAAGGGGAAGAAGAAAAGGGAAAACGGGTAAGTATAGAAGAGGAAAAATAAAGGGAGCAAAGAACTATATGCCTCACACAACAACACTTAGTTTGATAATTATCAAGCGATAGAAACACATCAAATATGGGAAAAACATTCTCAGCCATGGAATATAGATGGAGCTCAACAGATCCTGGTTCAAGTTAAAAGAGATGTTGTTTATATATATTTCAACAAGCAATAGACAAAATATATGACTTGGCATTCTTACATGCAAGCATATTCTGAAATATGACAAGCACCAATATATGCACAAATTGAACAACATATGCAGATCAGAGTTTTGTAACCATACCTCTTAGTCTCTAGACCCTGTACTATGATGGAGGTTTCACTTCTACTTGTCGATAGTTCTTGTGAACTAAAAAACATGTGGTGTAAACGACAGAAACATATTTACCATGGAATAGCAGAATAAATAACTGTGGATATTTGTTTCGTAAACATAGCAAGAGCGTAATCTATGAATCCTTACTTCGACATTTTCGTTGTGCTGATGTTTGCGACGGTTCACTGCCCATGTCAATGTCACTTATGAAACAATGGCTATGAACATGTGTATATTGTTCATATTCGATATGGATGTGCATTAGGCATACACATTGTACTGTAGCCATACCTTTTGGAAA
>JASDQU010102162.1:487844-499043 GCA_032191745.1 Picea mariana | reverse complement strand
AAAAAAAACCAGAAGAGCTGCAAACCAGTGGAACAAGTATAGACAGAGTAAATGAAAAACAATTGGATATGGAATACAGGTAGAAGTATGCACCTTTGTATGTATTCTTTTACATTTCTGGTTAAGAGTTCTTTGCCTTGTCCAGTTTTCCTACTTGTTTCAATGAAAGAAAGTACAAAACAAAATGAACATGAATGTAAGTTGATTTGTAAGGAAAAAACAAGGAATATGTACATACAATAAATAAAATAGAATAAAAGGAATAAAGTAATAGTAGTGTTAGAAGAATGTACTGTTTTTTTTCTTCATCCATGTAGTGTATATATAAAAAATTGTGTAATTTCTATTTTGTGTCTAAAATCAATTACAAACCAGGGAAAACTAAGAAGTTGGATAACTTGGTTTTCTGCAACAAGCTAGACAAATATGCTTTGAAACATAGAAATATGATTTTGCAATATGTTTGATGTATATTTCATAATTCAAGTGTAATACCAATTGTATCGTGATCAGACCAGTATGTGTCTAAGATAAAGACGTTGTATTGAGAAATGGGCACATTCGACCATACATGGTCCATAATTGCGTTTCGTACATGGTTTATCTTGTCCAAAAGAAAGCGGAGACAATATTTGCACATGTAGTTTTCCAATTCTTTTGTTCTGGCATTATTTTGTAGCATGTCAAAATTGAAGTCTCCTACAATGACAATGGTTTCGTTCAGAGGCAAATGCTCCAATGCATTGGAAAGAACATTTAGTATGTTGGAGAATGTTGCATGTAGAGCAACATAGAGATTCAGTATTGCAATTTCTGATGCATGGAGAATTACTTTTGCGAGTACCATCTCAACATTGTTTTCTTCGAAATGTATATGCTCCAAAACTGTTACATGTTTTTTCACTAATATCATCACCCCATGTGTAATGTAACTCGATATGCAATTGTGATTTGGAAATTGCTTGTTTTGCATGCATAATGTCATGTATGTTTCCTRCAAGCACAAAAYATCGGATTGCATTGTGTCATAGTCATTGAGTATATCATCCATGTGTGCATGTAGGCTGCGCGTGTTAAGTGAGAGAATTGATACAGATGAGTTTGTTTGTATGGATTGGTAATCATATTGTAGATGCCACTTTGCAGTAGTCCTAAGGAGTTGCATCTCAATATCAACTTTGTGTTTGACTTTGAAGTTAACTTTTGTAAGAGCACTTAGTAAATACAAGGAGTCTATACTTCTGACACAGGACAATGCTGTGTATACAAGTCCATGTATTCGAATCCCAATAGGGTCAAATGCAACACTATCAAGTGTTATTCCTTGCGATCTGTGGACTATACGTGCACATGCAAGTTTAGTTGGAAACTATTTTCGAATATTCAGTCGACTTGTCTTTGCCAATGTCAATACTAGTTTTGATATTCATAAGATAGGTGTCCAATCGCGTGCAATGTTTGAGTTATATAGATAAGCCAACTTGTTTGCTTGTCGGTGGCTTATATGCGGCTCATGGAACTTAATCCAGAGGACATCAAGTTTTTCTATTTTGGTATAGCCTTTGAGTATTCCATCTGCACCATTCACCAAGCGATCCTATGAATCATAGTTGCAGGCATATATTTCAACCAACATGTCTAATTTCAGGACAAGTTGCAAAGGAAAAGTGGTTGTATGTTCATGACGTGGTACATTTCCATGGTTGTCTTCTTTGAGGTCAATTAAATTGATTATGATATCATCACCAGGCATGAGCGATAGCATGTACGTGTTATGCATTGCACCATCCATATTCGTGTAGAACAGGTAAGGGAAGGTTGGGTCTGTTGGTGCAGGTCGCATGCACCTTGAATTGATATATGTTAAGTCATCATGTGTTTGGTTGTTTGTTCGTATTCTATTCAGAATTGCAATAAATGTTTCATCTGTCTGGCGCATTGTAGTATGTAATTCAAAGCATTTTATATTGTCTTTCCATAAGTCATGCGTCACTCTTTGCATATTGACCGTAAGTTGTTAAAATATCAAAGAATCTTGGATGGGTTGCGCATGGTAAAGATCCCCACATAATATCATGTCAATGTTTCCAAAGTATTTGGTGTGCACATGTTTTATGTTTCTTAGTCGGTTGTCAATGGAATACAAGAAGCGACTTCCAATCAAAGATGCCTCATCTATGAAGACAAGTTGCAGTTCGTCATAAATCTTAGACAAGGTATCTAACATTTCCTTTCCAAGTGGAAGAAACTGTGACTTGTTAAAAGGCATAAAAACCGCAGAGTGGACTATTATTCCACCTGCATTATATGCAACTTTTCCTGTGTATGCAACTATTAGCCCCTTTGGTTTCATAGGATCAAAGGAATTGTTTGACTCATAGATTTGTATAAGCATTTGGAATAGTGATTTCGCTGTGAATGTCTTGCCTGTTCCTGCCTCGCCTGTAAGGAACAAGTGCACAATAGTGTGTATGTTCAAGCGTTTTTTAATCACAATATCCTTTAGAATTGTTTGTTGTTCTTGATTCAACAAACGACTAACTCTGTGATATTCATTATTTTCTACTAGGAAAGGATGTTTTGTGACTTGAAAACCAAGATTGATACGTTTTTCAATGTCGGATGCTCGAGGACGAGGCAAATCTGCTTGCAAGTCATAGGACTCACAGAGAGTTCTAGTTGTTTTACGGTTTGTGAATGTCTCATCAACATTGTCAGGGTTTTCTAGTTCATTAACTGCACTTTCTAGATCACCCCATGTTGGATTAACATTGTATGTGAATCTACATTCATTGGTTTATACTATAGTCTCAGAGGCAATATACGCAGATTCCCATGTAGGGAAGTTATGTTTTAATGTGTTTCATTTTGATCAAACATAACGTATAACAATAGTTTTTCTCTACAATAGTTTTCATAGTCAGTATGTTTGTTGTATTTGACAAAGCGTATTACAGAGGAATTTTTTCTTTTTGATATGGGTGCACCATTTTTTTTGTAATGTGATACGAACTCTGCTAATCAGATATGCTTAATAGGAGATGGACGTTGGAGGTAATAATCAATAATAGAGCGATATAGTACGTCCTCTGAATTGTCAGGATCTTGTTCTAGCAAAGACGGTGGTTTACGCACAAATGTGCGTTTCTCAAGTGGAGATGTGTTTATGAAGACACATTTCCTTGAACTACAATTGAGGGGCAGGGAAAGTGCAATGTGGACTGCTTGTTGAGTAGACATTTGTTGAAGATTAAGTAATGTATTTCCAAGCGTACGTATCATTTGCATAGCATCAATATGACTTCTTTCATGTTCTTTGCGTATTCTTCTTAATGCACTTGTCATAGATTTGTCAACCTTTGTCATATACAAGGTACAATACGATGCTGCAACATATGCATTGAGGACATACTGCGCATTTGTATTTGCATTCCACATAACTGGCATGTCCTTGGAGAAACTGTTGTTCCAAATATGGGAAACTTTTCGTTTAAGGAAAACTGTTGGTTGTTTAAGTGTATATTGTATGGCTTGGATGTACTCATCTTCTATTAGATTTAGCTCTGTCAAGAAGTTGTCAAAGCTCATTAACTCATCAAAGTCTCGTTGTTCTAGAAATGCAAACAACGATTTAGATTTCTCAATGATAACATTGTCCTCTAAACTAAGTGGCTCTATGATTTTCTCTCACCATACCAATGTATTTTTTCTCTCACGTATGACCTTTTTCAAGTTGTGATAAGTTAGTCTATGTTTTTTGTTCAAGGTGTGGATGACCTCATGACAACTGGGATGAGTTTCATTATGATTAAATAGCATGTGACGCTTATGAAGATTCGATGTGGTTTGGGTGGAATTGAGACTGGATCCTAAACTGGTAGTATTTATTATACTACCAATGTATTTTTTTCTCTCACGTATGACCTTTTTCAAGTTGTGATAAGTTAGTCTACGTTTTTTGTTCAAGGTTTGGATGACCTCATGACAACTGGGATGAGTTTCATTCTGATTAAATAGCATGCGACACTTATGCAGATTTGATGCGGTTTTGGTGGCATTAACACTGGATTTTGAACTGGTAGTATTTCTTATACCATCAATGTATTTTTTTCTCTCACGTATGACCTTTTTCAAGTTGTGATAAGTTAGTCTACATTTTTTGTTTAAGACCTGTATGGCCTCATCACAACTGGGATGAGTTTCATTCTCATTAAATAGCATGTGACACGTATGCAGATTCAATGCGGTTTGGGTGGCATGGACAGTGGACCCTGAACTAGTAGTATTTCTCATCAAAGGTTGATAATGTATATGTGGCGTATCTGTTTTCAACGAGATGATGTCAATTGTTCGATCGTAGTTTGAATCAATACAACAGGAATGGATAGTACCATCCGACAGGGTCGACCAGACTTGGATATTTACTCTGAATATGATAGATAGCCATTGCAAACAGAATCTGCCACCCTCTACATTTCCTTTCTCATATGGCAGTGCCATGTTTACAAGGTATTGTTGCCAACTTCCAATTGTTGACATACTTTCTAGGAGATATGGTGAAAGGTGTTGATGCAAGCAACTAAAAGCCTGTTGGTTGCCGCCTATAATTGCATTGCAAAATGATTGTACAGTGTAAAGCCGCAACGACTTCACATCGAATTCTGTTGCTACCAAATAACAAATTGCATTGAACAAACTATCTCCACAACTAGATGCAATAGTTGTCGCTATGTGCAAGCCATGGGAGTGTATACAATGCATAATTCATTTCCAATGCGATTCAAGGTATTTGCAAATGAGGGACACGTAAATATGAGGTCCTCCAAGATTGCATATGGATAATTTTCTATAGAGTAGTGGTTCATAATGATTACTGATAGGATTGGCATCATGGAACAAGATGCAATATGGATCGCTAGATGCAGTTTCATTGAATACTAGATATCTTGTTTTTCTTGTCAATGACCATATTCCAATTGATATATTCAGCCACTTCGACAACCACCATATACAAAATGTATCTCCCCAAAGTCCCCTCTCGTGTGCAGGCAGAATTGCAGATGTGGACAACCACACCTTTGAAAAATACATAATCACATCATGTATTCGATGCAATTGGCAAAGAAAATCACATGCCAATTCGTATTGATACGACTCTAATGCCTCAATGTCACCATTTTTTAAACAACCCAAGAAATAATCTATCAATCCATTACGCAGGTTGGTCGAGGAATAATGGAAATGCAATAGAACTTGAAATGCATCGAAGAGGCAATCTCCTACAATATACGAGAATTCATCCAATCTAAAATCCCATTTCTATGCAATACCTGGTCATTGTTGTCATGTACAATGGAGTCTGTATCTATTTCATAGGACTCAACATCTATTACTTGGTCCATCTCTTAAGCTGTTATTTTCAAGATGTTTCTTAGCTATATTCAGTTTATATGCAAACAGAGAAAAAAAGAAAAAAGAAAACTATAAGTGCAGAACTGCATACCAATTCCGCTATGTATCCTTCAACCTTCTTCCTGTCAAATTCAATCCCCCTAGTCGCTATAGCATATGACAAACAAACAAACATACAGTGAACATTGAACCAAACATAAGAGACAACGCAAATAAAATAACACTATAATTTTTCTCAGCACAAAGACCGAGTATTCAAGGCATATCATTTTTGAACCTATTCCATGCGTGCATCCTATAAGCATTTCAGTGGCAGAAGATGCTTTGCAAGACATAAAGGACAACAAAAAACCAATAGGTGGGTGGGGTTTTTGATTCAGAGAATAAAAGCATGCCCTATCAGAAGGTCCTGACAAATGCTTGCCCCGCAATGACAACTCTGAATTTGTTTTCTAAACCCCTTTGCATTGCTATTTTCGAAAGAGCTATGGCACAATATCCAGGATGTGGAAGTTGGCATACGTGATTGGAAGGGAACAACCTGGAAAAAATGCACCAAACATATGGTTTCTAGGAACATAAAATATGAGGAGAACATTCGATTTTCTTTTTTATATTTCATTGTGGCTGCAACAGATGTGGGTTCTGTGTCCAACATCGACATTCAAAGGGGAACAAGATGTTTTGAAAGGGAACATATTGAGAAAAATGCACCAAACGTATGGTTTCCAGGAACAGAAAATATGAGGAGAACATTCGATTTCCTTTTTTATGTTTCACTGTGGCTGCAACAGATGTGGGTTCTGTGTCCAACATCGACATTCAAAGGGGAACAAGATGTTTTGGAAGGGAACAGACTGGGAAAAATGCACCAAACGTATGGTTTTCAGGACCAGGAAAAATGAGGAGAAAAATTCAATTTTCTTTTTTATATGTCACTATGGCTGCGACAGAGGTGGGTTTTGTATAGAACATTGACATTCAATAACAATGACACGTTTATGGTCATAGCAGTCACACAGAAAGATGTTCTGCAAGAGGATTTTGAGCCAAGGATTCCTAGTATTGAAAATTCTTGCTTGCAAGCTGCAAATAGCAAATACCAAACAACAAACAAGGAATATCAACGAAACCATGGCACCAAAACTTACCCGTGAACGAGGAACGATAGAAGTGCAACTCCAAACCCTGCAAACTGCAACAATAGGTCCAACTGCGGATGCAAGACCCCAACCTTGCAAAGTTGAAGCAAACAAGAGAAAGCAACAAACAACAAACCAGTGAACAAGCACCAAGAGGTCCAACTGCAGTTGGAAGACCTCAACTTTGCAAAGTTGAATCAAACAACAACAAGCAACATCGAACAAACCAACGAACAAGCATCAACCAATGAACCAGTAATGCCGTTGAAGAACAATATTGCCCAAATTCATTGCAGACAACACTGTATCCAAAAATCAGAGGAAATTGTATTGTAACACGCTTGTTGAGTAAACATGTAAGGCTGTGAGGCCTGTTAGGTAAACACTTAAAATTGTCAGAACCGTCGAAGGGTCTCGTGCTGTGCAAACATTTAAGAAAGAATGCAGTGTGGCATGCCTGTTTACGTACGAAATAATGAAAATGCCTCTCCAATTATGCAATAATAAAGGAAAATAAATAATAATAATAATAATAACAATAGTTCGAACAATGGAGACTATGAAAAAATAATTTACTCAGAGGACAAAGTAATAAAAAACTGACTATCCATGCTCAAAACTTTGGATATCTAAACATTTCAATACGAATAGTACAAATTCAAAAAGACCATAGATGATAAAAACTTTGGATATGCCAACATACAAAACATTGGGAATAGCGAAGCTGGCAATAAGACCTCAAATCTATTATCCAATGAGATCATGACACATAAGGGTTTTTTATTATATAAAAAATAAATTTTTTAGTTATGTAGTTCGAACAATAGAGATTATGCCAAAAATTGTAGTCAAACGACAAACTAATATAAAGTCAATGAATTATCGATCACTATAAACTTTGGATATCTAAACATTTTAGTATGAATAGTACAAATTCAAAAAGACCGTAGATGATAAAAACTTTGGATATGCCAACATATAAAACATTGGGAATAACAAAGCTGGCAATAAGACCTCAAATCTATTATCCAATGAGATCATGACATATAAGGGTTTTTTTATTATATAAAAAACAATGTTTTTAGTTATGTAGTTTGACAAATAGAGATTATGCAAAAATTTGTAGTCAAACGACAAACTAATGTAAAGTCAACGAATTATCGATCGCTATAAACTTTGGATATCTAAACATTTCAATATGAATAGTACAAATTCAAAAAGACCGTAGATGATAAAAACTTTGGATATGCCAACATATAAAACATTGGGAATAACAAGCTGGCAATAAGACCTCAAATCTATTATCCAATGAGATCATGACATATAAGGGTTTTTTTATTATATAAAAAATAATGTTTTTAGTTCTGTAGTTCAAACAATAGAGATTATGCAAAAATTTGTAGTCAAACGACAAACTAATAAAAAGTCAACGAATTATCGATTGCTATAGTCCCTCTACGCCTTCGGCATGGACTAATAAGGGTTTTTTTGCAACAAGTTTTTATTATATCACCATATATAATATTGTCATCTTCATAAATGCTTGGTTTTGCACCCCACCAATTCTTAATCGTTTGTAAAACAACTGTTTAACATTTCTTCTAATATTTTTACACGATGAGCTAAGGATGCATCCATGTATGCATCGCCATTATTTATTTCACCATCATCGTTAGTGCATCTTATTTTTCTTATAGGTTGTTCCGAAGCAAATTTTTTATAGGAGATTAATTAAGCCATTTATGGAACTCTACAACTATCATTTTTTCCCTTTTCTCTTTGTTATACTTACAAGATGCATAGGAAGGGGTAAAAAGGAAGAAAATTGGGTTGGTGGTGTGCCACTTCTAGTGCTATTATTATTGTTTTCTTCATGGGTATAATCATTTCTTTGTCAATTTCAAATAGTTTATAAATTTGTATTATAGTGATAGTTAAAATATAAAGAAATGCAATATTCATTTGCACATTCAACCAGTTAAGTGATAGAAGCTTATATATCCAAATGGACCATAAGCATGGACTATGATTAATAATGTTATGTATAATGGTGTTATATTTTATGAAACATATTGCACAATTAGTCTATTGGGTCTAGCCCAAGCAATTGAGAGAACAAGTGTTATTCTCCCCACCTAGGACCAATTCCCACCGATGACATGTTGAGATCTTAAAGTGTATATTGTTGTATTAACCTTGAGCCCTAAAGAATCTAGTTGACCTTGTGTACCATCCTATAAATGAGGGGATTTGCTTGGTGGGTTTCCCTAGGATATGTATTTCATGGAAAAAATGAAACATTTTGCACAATTCACATAAATAACGAACATAATAAACTCTAGAAACATAAATGTGCATTAATGGAAGTATTAGGTAATGTTGCATGTCATACCAATACAATGAATGAACAATGATGCCTCCCTCTTTCTTCCCATAGGGACATCAATAGGAAGACCATCCACTTATTGTTGCAGACAAACATGCATTTTACTTCTACAAAATTTATAATTAATGAATAACTCATCCTTTGGATTTAAATTGTGTTTAGTAGAAACACATATAATAATAATAATAATAATCTATTTTTAAGGTCACGACCAAGACACACCAAATTGGTGTATGAGACCCCCTTGTTTGTGGGACAAGGGACCCCCTCCGCCCAACGATTTGACTGGTAAAGTCTACGGAGGTATACATACCCTACCCCCCTTTGGATTTGAACTTGTGACCTCTTAGGAGGAAACACATGTTCTTAACCATTAGGCCCACTAAGGCTGTATATATTCCCTTGGAAATGTTTTGGACATAAACCCCCCTATTTCTTTTTCACATGCCATAAATATGGAATTTTCCCGAAATCCACTTTGCCTAGAGTTGTTAATAAATCTAGCAAAATTTTCATTTATCCATGGATACCCATCAATACAAACATGATCTTCGCATTGATCACCATGTAAATCAGATTATATGTTGATATGCTATGTTTATATGATGCAACTCTTAAAAAGTCATCATGGGAGTAATGAGGTCCAAAATATGGCATTAGAATAACTTCAAGGCTACCTTGTTGAACAACCATAGATGAAAGTATAAAAATGCCTAGATTTTTTCTAAATACTCTAAATGGGGTAATTAGATAGTCGTTATGACAAAAGGAGAAAGGTTCTCCAATGTTAAGAAGCTGTTTAGAACTAGCCAAACACCAATGAGAGAGTGGTAAAATGACATCATATACATATATTCTAAAGAAGTAGTCAAGGGAAATACTACAGATTATTCCTTAAAATCATACTTTGAAAATTGGAATTGTTCATTTTCATTAGAAAACTCTTCATTATTGCGATCACCACTTTAGATTGCATAGTTTTAACATATTCAACAAATGACTCTTTTGTATTTTAAGACTTAGAATTTGATGATGGGATATCAAGAATTAAGGTTGGGTTTGAGTTTGGGTTTGGGATACTAATAAGCACACATTTTTCATTTTTAGGCTTGACAATAAAATGCCTGATTTTTGATCTTTTCCTTATAAGCTCAACTTGAACCATCCATGAAGTTAAGAAGAACTATAGTAGGCATACATTCATCAACATCTAAATGTTATATTGAGCATACTTCTTTGGTACTTCTTAATAATATATTTTCCTTGTTCCTTTACAAGGTGAACAACCATATACAATCGTTGTTTTAGAAAAAACACTCCAATCATTTATAGGGTATCCCACCTCCTACGACACCTTAGATGTGGATTGTTTTAGGAATTTCACTCCATATAAAGGTCTCCCATATCCATTTCATGGAAAATCATGGCCCATGTTGAGATGGATGAATTACAATAAACTATTATTATCAATGTGTAAGTGTATACATGAGATAAATGAAATAATAATCATTTATTTATTATGAGTATAATTGATTTTGTTAAGAAACCTAAAGTACTAGTACTAGTTTCCTTTGAATTCTAGGCTCAACGTCGTCATGATGAAGTACTTGACTTGATTTAGATGCCTACATATAGCAAATTCACAATTCTCATAGTTAGTTTTAAATTGTACATCCTTTTTGTACAAACATACTTGTGACAATGATGGATCAAGTGACAATGGGGTGACACTCAATTCTTATTAGAATCACTACTAAAAGTATAAGCATTGCTAATACTTTTTTCTCTAAGTTGCTACAAAATATTATGATCAATCAACAAATTATTAGTATTATATATGAAATTATTAGTATTATATATGATTGTTTATCTATATATTAGATTTATGAAACTGTATATACAACGCTTATTTTTAAACATGAGGTAATCATAATGAGATTATATTCACTTAATTAAAACCACTACTAAGAATATACTTGGAATTGACACTAACACCTTAGAATATACTTGGAATTGACATTAACACCTTTTGCATTAGACATATGCAAATTGACATCATCAAGAAATTACACAAATATTCATATTTAATGGAACTTATATTAACTTTGATACTTTCACATTTTAATGTTCTTATATACATATCTTTTAAAATATGTTGTATAATTAATAATAAAATTATAGAAATAATTGTTTTAATATTTCCCAAGCTCATTTTCAGCTTTTCTTTGATAGAGACTATTTGTACGATGGACATAGATT
>JASDQU010102162.1:408189-470689 GCA_032191745.1 Picea mariana | reverse complement strand
TACTAATCTCAATTTCTTTTTCTACTTATGTATGCACTCTGGTTTCTAGCAACATGAAGGGGTTATTGCTCTAGGTTATTTGTGAATGGTTTATGTGATGGATTTGTAGGTTATGGACCTTCAAAGAGTTGGAGAAGCCTAAACATAAGTTATGGGTCTTATTTTGAAGAAATTTATGCATCTATGAATAGTTGTATTGACGAGACTTGTGCTCAACTGGTGGAAATCACAATAGTAAATGTATTGAAGGGATCATGTACTTTTGTTGGAGTTTTGAGAGATAAAAATATGTTGTAGTGGGTTAAAGGTTTTGTATCAAAGTTGGGATATAATGGTTCTTTCCCAGATTTAAAGACATTAGAATTGATTATAGGAGGATATGTGAATGGGGGTTTTGCTTTAGGAGGTTCTCTAGCTCAAAAGAAGAAAAATAAGTGTGTAAAATAAAAACCTTCACAAGTTAAAATGGTTATGGGTGATGATATTTGAATACATGAAGTGACAAGCATGGCATCGCTTATGTTGGTGGGAAGATTCTAAGTGTTATCATTGAAATATTGTTTGCAACATTGCACACAAATGGTTACATAAATACAACAAAGCCAACAACAATTAGTTCACCTGCAACACTAAAATGCATTCAAAAGGCAAAAAACTATACAAATTGGGTCAAAAATTAACATGCACAAATTCACCAAAGGAAGCACACGCACAATGCGCAGTGTGCGCGGGCCAACAAAGCCCTCAGAGCACACAATGCGCTAAGCGCGTGACTATGTACAAGAAAAGCCGCACACTTATATGAACGATGCATTTATGGATCTTGTTGGCCCCTCAACCACTTATGGACCAGCTCCCAACACGATTTGACCTTCATGTTTGAGGTAAATCCGAATGGGGGGCTGGTCAAGGACTAGAGGGTGCCCTAAAAGGCCCCTTGTTCACACCAATAACCAATTACATTTTGCCTTGAAGAAATTCTATAAATAAGAGCCATGAGTGAACTAAGAAACCAATATCTTCATAGTATTGTTATGCTGCAAGAATTCTCTCTTGAGAATCCTCTTTTCTCTTTGGAGCCTTCAAGCATCATTGCAATAGGCCATTCCACTCACCTCTTGAGGGAATAGGCATTGTTGTTCTTCACCATTTTCCATTTTTCTTCCATTGTAAAAAGAGCTCTCCATTAGGGAACTCAAGAGCCCTCCCAAGGAGGAAGAGGGGAACTCATATGTCCTTGTTTTTCTCTACGGTGTTTTGCCTACTAATCTATTGATTCATTGGTAGCATTATGTTGGTCATTGGTTGATTTTTATGGTTCTAAGTTTCTCATGCTTTCTAACCTTTATTTATGAGTTGTTTTAGTTTATTTCTTTGTTTATACATGTGTTTGGCTTGTTTAACCCACTCAAAAACTTTTGTCTTATCTAGCAGGCTCATGTAAACATGCAAGTGTTGTTGTTTTGATCACCCAAGTGACAAAACCAACACAACAGATTGACGACCATACTGGGGATTGATATCAAATTCCACCCTATTTGAGTTTAGGGAGCACTTTGTTTTAATGAATTTGTCTTGCAGGTACCAAAACCGACCTAGCCCAACCTGGCAAAGGCAAAATTCAGAGCTGGAGGAGGAGTATTTCACTCAAAAATTTCTCCCCCAATGCATGATAGGAAGTGTGTGGATTTTCCTGCCCACATACGCACACTCTGCACACTGTGCGTTCCACATACTTTTTGTACTGCACATTCTACGCATTGTGCGCTCACTGCGCACCTGTCTGAGTTGTAACCCACACATATCTCCAGTTTTTCAAAACTGTAAGAGTTTTTATGATGATTTGAAGGCCCCTAGCCTTCAAAATTTTGCTTTCATGCACTTTGTAAGGCACCCACACTCCACTTAAAGTCCTTTCCCATATGAAAGGTTAGCTAAACATAGGCACTTAGGGGTTAAAAAGAACCAATATTCTCCTCTTTTGCTTTGGTTGCCACATGGATGACTTGTTTGGCTTGTAAAAATTTAAGTTGAAGTTGTTGCTATCATACATAAATCACTTACATTGGGACTAGAAGTTAACTTTGACCCTTGAGTATTCTCTTCTCTCGCACCCTAGTGTGATCTTGAGAATCAGAAAGGTGGTTAAAGGGACATTTCATCTCCCTTAACAAAATCTTTAGGAGATGACAAAGGCCCCCTAGGGTTCCTCTTAGTTTTTTGAAATCATCTTAAAGTTGTACGGGCCCATACATGCCCACATGCTTGCAATCTAGGATAGTTTTCAAGCTTTCTTAGTGTAAACAACATTTAAAGAGTTTAAAGGATTTGTAAGGACCCATATGTCCACATGCTAGTTCTTTAGGGCTTTTAAAATTCCGCAAGGGTTTACCAATGACACATAGTAAGCTAGGGAACAAAGATTTGTAAGGACCACAAAAATTCCACATGTTGCAATCTCACACGTAACTCATTAAAAACTTGACACACTTTTTTCACTTGCTCACACACAAAGTGACTCCCCACACACATAATTTCTACTTTGAATAATGGAGGTTGAAGTAGGTTTTCTCCAACGAATTCTGAAATGTCCCACTACTTCTTTGAAAATTATCCACACCTATTAATTCAAACAAGATTGGTTCACACCGCCAATCTCTCAGCTTACCACATCTAAATTTATTCTAAAAACTCACTAAGTTTTCCTCCACAGGAGGTGCCAAAATAAATTTTTTAGTCTAGGTAGGATCTCGGGGGTAGGCATCCAAATAACCCCCTGTTATATGGTTCTCACATTTTCAAACATTAGAAGTTGACAAATAGGGAACTTTCAAATCCTCCAAGTCAAGTGTTCCTACACCATAAGGCAGAGAGTTACCCGTGAAAGGTTGAAGGCCGAGGTCCGGTTGTTCTGTGCATCCCCCCTTTAGTCACCCAACTCTTGGAAGGGATCCAACTTGTGACCCATTTATGAGACCAAAAATCTAAATGTTGCACTTTGACCGAGGTACCCAGTGACCAAAATTTAGGACATCTACCTAGGTGGAAATTGTGAGATGCAATCACACCTTGATCAGATTTTGTGTGGCTATTGGGAAATATTGCCAGCTCTTTTAGGATATGCACCCTCTACCCCTCATTATAACTGATTATTTCAACCTTCACTAGTTCCTCTTCTGGTGGCTTCAGACCCCACTGCTGAGTGCTCTTGGAAGGTAGAGCGCTATTTGAGAGGAAGGACGATACATCTTGTAGGACACGAGCATTTGTTTTTTGTTCCCCCACGTGGACAACATCCACCTATCCACATGTTAGCTTATTTACAATTGATTTATGTATGATGCTCATTTGATTACATGCAATTGTGAGTTTTACTGACTTGTGAAGGTCCAAATTATACAAATATATTGTTCATTTATTTCTCTTATCACCATTTGCACACATTCACTTTGCTAGTCAGAAACCATAGGGGATCCACAAAATCCCCGTCGTTCGAGACACTTGCATAATCTTCTCCTATTCTAGGAGGGGTCCCTATTCTTGCCAACTCACTGACTCAACCTTCTCACACCCCCGTGAGTGCTACTATTTTGGGATCAACTTTACTTGGTTCCACCTTGCTTGGGTCCAATTCCCAAGGCCATCCATCCACTAGTTCTTGTTCACAAGGAGGCGGGGGGAAAACTTCTTCTCAAGGGAGAAGTACAACCCCACCCAATCCCTCTCAAGGGATAGGCCCACCACCTGCTCACATGATGAATGGAACTAATCCTCCACCAAATCTCCCTATGCCATACTTGGCATCCCTTAACATTCCCGACTTAACCAAACTCACAAATGATCCCATTTTGCATGATCCCACTTGGCCCAATATGCCTACCAAACTACCTTTGGATATTCCAAAGTTTGAAGGAAAACCAGGGGATGATCCCGCCAACCATGTTATGACCTTCCACTTATGGCACTCTTCAAGCAACATCATGGATGATTCCATCCACTTAAGGTTTTTTCAACGCACTCTCACTGGTTCCTCAACCAAATGGTATGTGGACGAAAAATCAGGGTCCCATGCGACCTTTGAATCATTGGCCAAGGCCTTTTTGTCCTTTTTCCAACTACCAGTTTGTCATAATACTGGCTTAGAACTTCTCTCAGATTTCAAACAAATTACTGCTATCCATATATCCGATCACATCCATGAATGGCATCGACACCGTAGTTTGTGTAAAGCAGAAACTACCAAAGAACAACGTCTTGATTGGTTTCTCAAATCACTTGTCTGTGCTATTTCCAAGGATGTAGCATCTACCTTCCCTCAGACAGAGGAGGAGGTCATCAACAAGGCTCAACAATTTTTCCTCATCTATGCTCAATCATGTTACTTATACACAGTGTTTCCTGATGCACCTAGACCCACACCATTTGGCCAGGACAAACCTGGAATGTCCCACATTGCAGATGGGTTGATTGGTTCCATGATGCACCAACAACCTTACAACCAACCACCACCTATTTATGATGCACCTCAATATCCACAACCATATGGAGGGCCATCTTATTACCGTCCTCCCACTTAACAACAACCATATCCTGTTGCTTCCCCCCCACTAATGAGTGGACCCTCACTGATACCCATGATGCGTTCGACCTCTTAACCAAGTTCACGTTCACCTTCTACCTCAGCATATAACTTGGGCACTAGTGAAAGCGCTTCACCTTCCTATGTGCCCTATGGATCGTTGCCACAAAACAATCCATATTTTCCATTTCCTGGTCCTCCACAGTCGGTTGCTCCTCCACCTGGGCAACCCCATGCCAATGTTAATTTTGTTCAGCCCTCTCCCGTTCAACAACTTAAGACTTTTGAACAGTTGAATACGGAAAATCCGGCCCATCAGCCGAATAATGCTAAGAAGAAAGGAAAAAACCATAACAATAATAACACGGGACTAGGAGGACATAACCCCCAAAACCATCTCGCTGGGGGCAACCAGAATCAAGGCAACCAGAACCACCAAGGGGACAATAATAACAAAAGACAAGGGAAGAACAACAACAATCTTCAGACTAACTTCCATTGCACTCTCTGTGGTGAGTATGGACACTATACACACCATTTCCCCCAAATTGCCGACTTCAAATAGATGAAAGACTCCATGAACGCGCAACACCCTCCAACACCTGCCCCTCAGCAGGCCCCACAACAGTACTTGCAACAACCTTCTCCGACCATTTTGGAAAACCCCATTCCACACCAAGGTGTGATGAATACCCAACATGAGGTACACCTTGCATCACCCCAAATGGGGCAGTAGCAAAACCTAGGTCCCAATCAATTTGGAAATCCGATCGATCGCAACATCCTCTTCACTAGCGAAGAATAAATTCTTCTTTAAACACGCGGTCGCCAGTACGATGTTCCCCCCGAATCTACCCCAACCGGTTCAGAACTGGCTCCAGCTATAGCCGAACAATCCTTGATGATTCCACGCCCTAACACTGAACCAAACATTCACATACCTCACATTCCATTATGACAAAATGTCAATAACCCTCATGCTAGGGAAGCCCATACCTATAGTCTGGTCGACGACTTAGCTCAGTCTCCTGTAGCCATGTCTTTATTGGAGGTCCTCCAAATCTGTCCAACTCAATGGAAATCCTTGCTTTCCGCCTTGGGGGAAGTTGACCTAGATGATACTAGACTCATCACCTTCGATCTAGATAGCAGAGAACCACGTCTCCCCACCCTGGTAGCTTTCCATATACCAGTTAAGATCCGGAACATCACAGTACATCGATGAAGGTGCATCTACATGCATCATGTCCAAAGTAGTATGGTTGAAACTCTGCTCACCCGAGCTAGTACCATTTGCCATTACCCTGCAATATTATGATGGTCGACCCTCGTCCCCTGAAGGGCTCTTCCAAAATGTCCCCGTCAAACTCGGGGGAAAAACCATCCTCATTGACATTGAAGTTATCGATGCCTCACTTGATTACAATATCTTGTTCAGACATAGCTACATGTATGCTATGAAAGCAGTAGCCTCTTCTATGTTTCAAACGACGATGTTCCCCCACAATGGGAAAATAATCACCATCGACCAAATCACACATTATGAGCCTAACCATTCCGCCAACATTGATAGCATTCTTCCCCTTGTCCGCACTAGCTTGGATTCTTATTCATTCATCGACATGGGTCCCGAAATTTTCAAGAACCCATATTTTTTGGGGGCATATCATGGAGCGCCACCCCTCCTACACCCTTCAACACAAGTGTGTGTAGTATCTTCTAATGGAATATATATTAGAGACACCATTCCTCCCACTGAGGCCTCTCCTCACATCGACGTTCCACTAGTTGAAAAACTATTACCTCATGAATCCCTGAGAACCCCACTGCACCACTTATCCCAATTCCCGCCCCCTCCAGGGGAAAATCCCGGTTTGGGAGACAATCCCCTAAGCCATATCCCAAATTCCCTTCTCCTACCCCCCACATGGAGTCCAAGCATTCTAGGTAGCTACAACCTTTGCTCTTCCTAACATGGTGCTTGCCATCCCTATATGGTATCTACATCCACCTGCGATGGTTCTTCAACCATCTCTCCCTCCTCAGACAGAGGGAATACCGATGCAGATTCAAGTACAGGCTCCTGCCACACCACCATCCCTCCCACTGTTGTCACCACTATCGCTACTGGGGGCAGACGAAAGAAGAAAGATCCCACAACTCCACTTCCTCCTCGAGTTCAACCTCCTTGCACATTATGCGAAAGAGAGGATACCCCACTAATAGATGTCCTACACTTCCTGAGTTATGCAATTTGATCCAAATCCCTAGAGCAACCACATTGCTCGCCACTCCACCAAGTACATCCACTGCTACTCCTGACTCCTCCACTGCAAGCAATAAAGGATTGCGAACCAAATTCGCTTGTGCCATATGCTCAGAATATGGCCATTACACTCATCATTTCTCAACTCTACCTCAATTTTGCCAAACCTTAGTCGTAATACGCTAAACGTCTTAGCCAGAGCCCGCTTGACCACTTTCTACTAAAGCTCACATTACTGATATTCGATACATTTCATCGTCAGTACCCGCGCAAACGAGGCACTCTCCATAGTATCGAGACATTCACTTTATGTCCAACGGTCCCTCACACCCTATACACGATATCCCGTCTGCGTCCTCACCACTAGAGGACAACCACACATTGATAGTTCCCCCTGTCACCTCCTAGGATCCCCTGTATTCTCGCATTTTTCACTATGACGAAGATATCCTAGAAGAACTCACTACCCCTGATTTCTCGTGGAATGCGCTCCATCATTGAGCACTCTTTCTTTCACATGAGGCCTTTCATCCTCCTCCCCAAACCTCCATATGCACAATCGAAACCAAGGATTTTATTCCTTCGGGGCATATAGACTGGTTCAATAACCCTATCCCTAACCATATGCTTTTGAAGAAGGCAACATGGCTAACATCTCCCCCATCGTCAAAATTGACATTTCAATTAAACCGAGAATCATAGAAGAAATCACCATTGGCGCTGCATGCCCCCCTGAAGAACTCATTGCTTATAAAGCCCTATTTCAGGAATACCGAGACATTTTTGTCTGGTCATGTACGAAGATGCCCATCCTTGATCCATCTATCATTGAACATCGCATCGACACTTGGCCAGATATTGCCCCAGTTCATCAAAAGCAATGACCCCTTCACCCATCCAAAGCTGCGGCTATCAAAGTAGAAATTCACAAGTTACATTCTGTCGGGTTCATTTACCCCATTGCATACACTTCGTGGGTATCAAACCCCGTCCATGTTAACAAAAAACAGGGCACTATCTGCGTCTGCACCAACTTTCGGGATATCAACCATGCTTGTCCCAAAGACAACTTTCCAACCCCTTTCATCGACCAAATTATCGATGACTGTGCTAACCATGAGGCATTGTCCTTTATGGATGGGTTCTCCGGCTACAATCAAATCCAAATCCATCCAACAGATCAATATAAAACTGCTTTTACTACCCGTTGGGGTACCTTTTCTTATCGTGTCATGCCTTTTGGACTCAAGAACGTTGGTGCTACGTTTCAATGGGCCATGACCTATGTTTTCCATCATCTTGCTCGCACCATCCTCGCTTATTTGGACGACCTCACTGCTCGATCCAAAAAACAAACTCAGCATTTAGACGACTTACGCATCATTTTCTAACGATGTCCCTAGTATAATATTTTCTTGAGCCCCCTCAAGTGCGTATTTTGCGTCATTGCCGAATGCCTCCTTGGATTCATAGTTTCCCAACATGACATCACGGTGGACCCCCTCAAGGTCAAAGCTATCACGGAAATTCCACCACCAAAGAATTTACGCCAATTGCAGAGCTTGCAAGGCAAAGCCAACTCTTTACATCGCTTTGTCCCAGACTATGCCACTCACACACATGGTTTCCTCTGCCTAATGTGTCATGATATCCCATTCCGATGGGATGAACATGCTCAAACATCTTTTGATGATTTAAAAGCCGCCTTATCCAATGCCCCTTTGATTAGTCCTCCCGACTATGATCGCGATTACATCCTCTACTTGTCAGCCTCAGTCATATCAGTAGCAGGAGTCCTTATCCAATTAGGGGATGATGGGCGTGAACATGTCATTTACTACATCAGTAAAAATATTTCAGAGCCACCCCTAAAGTACAATCATGATGAGAAACTCACCCTAGCAATTGTCCTCGCGGTCCAAAAGCTGTGCCATTATATCTTGCTTTAAACTACCAAAGTCATAGCGGATTCTAACCCCATTAGTACTTGCTTAGTCGCCAACATATTATTGGAAAATTTTCCTGATGGATCATTATCCTCTAGGAATACGACCTAGAGTTCCCAACTCCCAAAAGAAAGAAAGCGTTTGTCCTTGCCGAACTCATTATGCCTTTTCCCTCGGATTCCACATCTTCCCCCGTCAATACAGATTTTCCCGACGAACACCTCTTCTTCATCCCCTCCAATGACCCATGGTATGACGACCTTCTCTTCTACCTACAGACACATAAGTTTGGGTCTCATATCTCTCGAGATGATCGTTGACGCATTCGCCATCTGGCCCCTCGATATCTCCTCATCAGAGACATTCTTTATCGATGCGGGTCGACACCATTCTTCGCCGATGTTTGACCATTGACAAAGTTGACAAAGTCTTGAATGATTGCCATAACGATGCTTGCGGTGTCACCTCTCAGGTATGTCCACTGCCCCAAAAATCATTTGAGCAGTCTACTTCTGGCCCACATTGTTTCATGACTGCATCCACGCTGTCAGGAGATGCGACAAATGCCATCTCTATGCAAACAAAGCACGAGCGCCACCAACTCTTCTACATTCGGTCATCGTTGTCAACCCCTTCTGCAAATGGGGCATAGACTTCATGACTTGCCATCCTTTATCTAGTAATGGACACAAGTACATTGTTGTGGTAGTAGATTACTTTACCAAATGGGCTGAAGCCATGCCCACTTTCAACAATACCGCTGACACAACAACTTGTTTTTTATTCAACCATGGCATTATCCGATTCAGATTCCCACTATAGTTAGTGTCCGATCATGGTAAACACTTTGAGAATAAGATCTTCGTGGAACTCTCCTCAAAGTTAGGATTCTCCCATGAGTTTGCCTCCCCATACTACCCTCAGTCCAACAGACAGGTCGAGGCTGTCAACAAAGTCCTCAGAACCATGCTACAACATATCATCAACAAACATAAGACCAATTGCCATCATATGTTGTTTTCCACGTTGTGGGATTATCGCACGGTAGTCAAAACTACCATCGGTTTTACACTGTTCCACCTCGTCCATGGGATCGAAGCCACCCTCCCTATCGAGTGCGAAATCCCCACGTTACGCATTACCATCAAGCTATTACCTGGCACTGCCCCAATGGAGCAAAGCTTGCTAACCTTAGAGTCACTGGATGAAGATCGTCGATCTTCATTACAAAACAATGAGGGAGCTAAAAAACGATCCAAAGCCACCTTCGACCGCCATGTCAACCTTCGTTCATTCAACGAAGGGGATTTCGTTTTAGCCTACGATATCGTCCACGATACCCTAGGCCAGGGGAAATTAGAGTCATTATGGCATGGAACTTACATCGTCCAATACTGCCTCACTAAGGGGGCATACATCCCGACCTCTCCAGAAGGATACCCTATCAAAGATCCCGTCAACTGGTTGTACCTAAAGAAGTTTTACGCCTAAGCGTAGCCATTCTACCTTAGTTTTTTCTTTGTACACATTTGTAGAGTTTTTAGTTTCTTTTCCGCCACCATTCCACATTTCTGATCTATCATCAGTGTTATTGACAAATGCATCATTCATCAGCCTACCACATCGGTTATGCTGACGGTGCCAGTTGTTGGACCCAAAATCTCACTTTGGCCGCTTGGGCCCTCTATACCCCCTCACATGTGCTGCTCCACTCCAGTGGCATATGTTTGGGCTCGGCGGCCAACAACCAAGCTAAATACACTGCCGTAATTTGTCTCTTCATCGAGGCCAGTCACCGTCACATTCGTCCCCTTAGTGTTCTATTAGATTCCCAACTTGTCGTCCTGCAACTCAACAATGTATATCATGTTCGCGATCCTTGCCTCTTTCACAAATACCTGCAAGTTAGACTTTTATCTCAAAACTTTAATTCAATCACATTTACACATATTCCAAGACACATTAATCAAATAGCAGATAATATGGCTAACCTAGTATTAGATTGGCATTCATCACATCAAAACATCATCACATATACATAAACATCATACATCTGTCACAGCATATAGAAAATACATCATAAATCATAAAAAACATCCAACACATAAAGACATGAATGATCCCAAAATATATGTCCATACATATATATATCATCAATAATGTCACAAGTGTTTACGACAATACAAAATACATCGCTCGTAAGCCAGTGAGTCCCCTCACCCCTATAGGTACAAAATGGGTACCCCCTACCCTATACAAAATTGGCTCTCGAGCTTATATATACACAACCCCAACACTCATGGTGCCCCCAGAGCTCCCCCCCCAGGTCCTCTGTTAGTTGGAGGAGCCTCACCAGCTGGGGGCCTTCCAGGTCCAGGGGGCAGCTGACCAGTCATCGCTGCCCCCACTACAACCACCCGACGGATCAGAGTCCGCCACTCCACAAGTATGCCCACACACTGCTCCAGGACCTCCTCATCCTGGATGTGGGCCCACATAGCCTCTAGTACACCCTGCAACACTTGCTCGAAGCGACTATGCAGGTCCTCTACCAACGCCCCCAACCTCTACCTGTGACGCATGTGCTGGTCCAACACTAGCATCATCCTATTTCTGCCTCTGCCCCACCCTCAGATCTACTGGTGGCAGTCGTATTGGTCCTCGACGGGCTGACTCCCTGGCCATCTCTGCCTCATGGCCTTAGGGTCCCACATTTGCAAAGAAACACCAAAGGTAGAGTTATCATTCATGTATACATATATAATCATATTCTACGCTATCAAAATCACAAAACATAAAAACAAAGACATACCTTGAACATCCCAATCCTCCCCTGGAGGCATAATCATCTCTGGGTCATGTCGGTAATCCTTACCAATGTATGGGTACCGCAGTATCACCTGTGGCATCTGTCACCACACGCATGCCACCATGGCCGTGAAGTAATGGCCACACTCTCCACCCCCATGTCGAGCCAACACATGGGCTCACCACATCAGTCACGACTCTCATGGCCCCGCAGGCTCCAACATAATATTAGGGCATAATAGGGGTACCCTCTCCAGAAACCAGACCACTAGAATAGAACCAAAGGCAAAGTCACCGGTGTCGGATGTCCGACACTGATGAATTTTCCCCATCATCTTGGTGTGTAGCAGAAGCCCCCAAGAAAAATGGTCCCCATCAAGGACCCTCTCCACGATCCTCAACTAACCTCCTGTGATCCACTGAGTTGCCAAGGATCTGTAGATCCTCACCACCATAGCGGCGATACACTCTGTCAGGAGGTCCTCAATCACCTCGATCCTAATTACCGAACCTGACATCAGGTGCGGCCCTATGCAGTGGCGAGCCACCAAGTCTCCCACTCTCTCATCCCCCGATAGTTGGGTGTCAGTAGGAAGGGCCATCCCACGGAATGGGAGCACTGTAAAAAAATAAACATCCTCGACAACCGAGAATGTAAGTTGTTGTCCCCTGATGATGAAACACTGCAGATCAATGATCCACATGGCTATCAAATACTGGAATAGGAAATCCTGCGACCATATCAAAGGGCAGTCAAAGAACTTGAGGAACCCCCAGGCTGCCAAGTGCCTCCGAACACCTGGCTTCTGTCTCACCGTCTCCTAGAGACGGTCCCAATCTCTCTCCCTCCAATGAACTGGTATTGTGCTCTCTGGATTATGCTGATCACCTGCATTGACACACAGACACTTGGTCAACCTTCATCATCCATACAAAACATCAAAAAATTCAAAATTTCAACACCCTTAGCCTTGCCTCCAATGCACGACTTTCACCCATATAGGTGCACACATGTGCGCGCCTGTTCATTGGGCAACTGTGCACTCATGCGCAACTGTCTACAAAATAGCCGTGCATCCCATGCATAGCTGTCACCCAGACAGGTGCGCACATGTGCACACCTGTTCTCTAGACAGATGCACACTGATGCACAACTGTCTGAGAAAGAACTGTGCACAATGCACAACTATCAGTTTAACTAGCATGCATATCATGCGTTCCTGTACTTCCCTCTCCAGTGCCCACATGGGTGGTTGTGTAAAGCACACCTGCATACTATGCATTGGAAAAATAATTATACTTGTGCCTATGCGCACGAGTATTTCTTCTTCTCTCATGCACTGGTGGGACCCTATCCAAAACTACCCTTGTACGACCATCCGTGCAACCCCTAACTACATTCTACAAATTTCAAATTATGCGGGAGGATGGGACCACTAACTTGTCTCTCACAACTCTCGGATCGATTGACCCGCACTCCCGTAATCTCCAAATCTCCTCAAGATGCTTTGGTCAAATAAGCTACATTGACGGGTACAAATGAGGTGGCATTGTGGGCCCACAAGCCATATATAGTCCCTTTTGCCAAACTTCCACACTTAGTTACAGGAGCCTAGAGCCTCTGTTTTCCGATCTGTTCTCAGCCCTTGGATCTTGGTCCCGCCATATACACATTCACAATCTCTGGGTCATCATCTGAACCTGGTCCCGGAGGAGCATTTTTCTCATGTCATGTTCAGGTACACATACTCATGTTCAGATTTATCAAATAACTGCTATATGTTCTTTATCATCAGATATTGTTCACATCGGGTATTTGGTTTTCATATGTGCAGGTACCTGTTCATCAAAGCGACGCCACCCCTTCAGGTATATGTTCGACATTGACATGTAATTATTGCCTCTCTAAATCAATTGCATCTCCCAATTACCCCCTCTGACGTTTACCTTTAGGGTCCTTACATCCGGCTCTGCAATATCCCCACCTCTGCATCGTTTTGGGACTATCACCTGGTAGCACTCTCGCCCACATGAGTTGCCCCATTCATAGTTCCCCTTGGTAACTTGACACTCATTCTGAATTCACCCTGAGGGATGGGAGTCCTGATAGTATTTTGCACTTACGAGAATGAACCCAATCCTTCTTCTCATCATATTTCTAGCTTTCCCAATGGACTCCTAGGCCATATCATCTCGGTTATATTGACTGCACCTATGTAGTATCATTAGCCCTCCATCTCATCCACCATTAGTTTTCCCATCTGCAAATTGTCCTCCATTCATTTACCTCATACAAAAATCCACCTATGGGGCCCCCACCCTCCACCATTTCTCTTTCACAAATTGCACCCTCACAGGCCAAGCCATCTTTCAGTGGGGCACCCGTTTATGTATCTGTACACTCAACCCAAATTATTCTTTATTTATTTGGTAATTGTAAAAAACCTTTGTTGCCAACATTTAATTAGCTTTTTTGTCATCACCCTTGATGACCTTCGTTTTTCGGCAAAGCAACCCATGTCGTCGTTGGTTGGGGCATCCACTCTTTCTTCATTCCGACATCATTCACAAACCCTGAGTATCCCAAGTCCATGTACCCATGATCTCTGAGTTTGTCCACTTTTTTAGCCTCTGGCATAGTTTAACCCCATATCTAGTCGCCCCCCTGACATTAGATACAGTTTTACGGTTGCTTCCAATCATCCTCCAAAATTCCCCAACCAAGGGAAGTCTCGAGTCTCACCACATCTTCACTTCGTTCATGTTACCTATCAGTACCTGATATCATCTCAGTGGATTTCATGAAGCCCTTTTCTTCCCGGAGTCGCGTCTCCCTTTCCGTCGACATCATCACAGTTTCCAGAAGAGCGACAGTATCTTGACTCTCATTACCCTTACAACGAGGAGTCTCAGACGACCCAGAGAGAATCATCATTTCTCTCTGATTCCATTGACCCCCATAACATTCGACTTCATCAAACTCTCATGATGCAATGGGTCTTACTATGTGAATATTGCAGTTTTTTCATACCTACCAAAGACCTCTTAATTTGTTAGGCCATCAATGCCTACGATTCATCGAAACTTCTTACATGCGTCCTTGCCTCATTTTAGAGTATGTTCACCATTCAAAACTGACATTTGTCGTTATCAACCTCCCTTGAGGGCGCTGCAGTTATCTACATCAACATACATATTTAGTTACCATCTCACATTTTGGTTACATGACACGAGCATGGGGCATGCCCGCCTCGTTTGTACACATATTTTCTTTTTTCTCCCTAGAGAAAGGTTTGGATCCCACAGTTTCCTCTCTCCCTCAGGCGGATCGCTCTTGCAGTTCCTCTCAACACTCTTCATTACAATGGCACTCTCAGTAAAATAAACATTGATGTATTTCAGCTATACGTACGCTCTTAACCTCACGCATCAGGGGGCATCTGTTATCATTGAAATATCGTCCGCAACATTGCACACAAATGGTTATAGAAATACAACAAGGACAACATCAATTAGTTCACCTGCAACACTGAAATGCATTCAAAAGGCAAAAAACTATACAAATTGAGTAAAAAATTGACATGTGCAAATTCACCAAAGGAAGCACGCGCACAGTGCACAGTTTGAGCAGGCCAAGAAATCCCTCAGAGCGCACAATGCGCTAAGCGCAGGACTGTGTACAAGAAAAGTCACACACTTCTATGAACGATGCACTTATGGATCTTGTCGACCCCTCAACCACTTATGGACCATCTCCCAACACGATTTGACCTTCATATCTGAGGGAAATCCAAATGGGGGGTTGGTCAAGGACTAGAGTGTGCCCTAAAAGGCCCCTTGTTCACACCAAGAACCAATTACATTTTGCCTTGAAGAAATGCTATAAATAAGAGCCATGGGTGCACTAAGAAACCAAGATCTTCATAGTATTGTTATGCTACAAGAATTATCCCTTGAGAATACCCTTTTCTCTTTGGGGCCTTCAAGCATCATTGCAATAGGCCATTCCACTCACCTCTTGAGGGAATAGGCATTGTTGTTCTTCACCATTTGCCATTTTTCTTCCATTGTAAGAAGAGCTCTCCATTAAGGAACTCAAGATCCCTCCCAAGGAGGAAGAGGGAACTCATAAGTCCTCATTTTTCTCTACAGTGTTTTGCCTACTAATCTATTGATCCATTGGTAGAATTATGTTGGTCATTGCTTGTTTTTTATGGTTCTAAGTTTCTCATGCTTTCTAACTTTTATTTCTTATTTGTTTTAGTTTATTTCTTTGTTTATACATGTGTTTGGCTTGTTTAACCCACTCACAAACTTCTGTCTTGTCTAGCAGGTTCATCTAGACATGCAAGTGTTGTTGTTTTGCTCACCCAAGTGACAAAACCAACACAACACTAAGGTCATGAAAAGAAGGAGTCCTCATTAAAGGATTGGTTAGTTGAGTGGTGGAAGCTAATATTGGGGTTCTTACTGAAGTTTTTCATTCTAGTTTGGGGTTGGATGGGGTTTATTCTTTTATTTCAAGAAGATGTGAAAAAGATTCTAGAATTTTGTTGGAAATGGGGCTCAACCATGGTATACCTCATGAAGTGGTCCCCCTTTTCTAATGCATTCTATGAAAAAGTGGATTTAACACCTGTATGGTGTTGAGAACACACTTTTACTGAGAGTGGGGGGGGGGTGAATCGGTATACAATTTTTTTTTTTACTTTTTCAAATATTCATCAACCATAGGAAATCAATCACATATGATATCTATTAGCTGTAGAACATGGAACACAATATTTACGTGGAAACACTTTTGAGAGAAAACCACAAAACTTCTCTTTATAATTCTTTGTAGGCACCAACCTAATGTTACAAATATTTTTAGGTACCAACCTACTGGAGACACCAATATCCACTTCTACAAACCCTAGTAGGAACCGACCTAATCTTATAGATCTTTGTAGAAACCATTCTACTAGAGACACCAATCCCCACCGCTAAGCACAAACTTAGAAAGAGACACCAATATTTTTGTTTGAGTGACTTCAACCTTCAGGTTACAATTTCTTCTTTATTACATATAACTTCTTCAAAATATGATAACATTTACATTACCTTCATCGAGTCTGCTTGCTACTTTTGCCTTCACCAGGTCTGACCAAAATTTGAATTTCCAAATGAAATTTATGGTAACTTTTCCAAATCTTTCTAATTTTGTCCTCTTCCCAAGAAAAAACTTATATAACATGCCACATATACAATTTTGCAAATCTGATTTTGAAATTTTTACTTGAGGTACTTCAGTATGTTGATCCCTGGATTTTTCATAGTTTGAAAAGTCCCAAAAAAAAAGTTATAGAGAAAATGCCAAGTTAGCCTATTTGAAACTGATTTGAGGACCATTAAAAAACCCTAAATTCCATAGGGTATATCTCAGAATGTATGGTGAACCAAAGTTTGGAATTTTTACCTAAGGTACTTTTGTATGTCTCCTTAGATCCCTGAAATTTCATAGTCTGAAAAGTCTCGGAAAAGAAGTTATAGAGAAAATGCCAAACTACTTGTTTGAAACTAATTTCAGGACTATTCAAAAACCCTAACTTCCAAAGGTCATATCTCAGAAAGTATAGTGAACCGACATCTAAAATTTTAACCACGTGTACCAAGAGATATCACCTCAAAATTTCATGATATGAAACGTCCCTGGAAATAAGTTATAGCGAAAATGTCAAACTGACCTGTTTGAAACTGATTTCAAGAGCATTTAGGAACCCTAACTTCCATAGGGCATATCTTAGAAAGTGTAGTGAGCCAATGTCTGAAATTTTGACAACACGTGTCTAGAGATTTCACCTCTGTCTTCTCAAAATTTCATGGTCTGAAATGTCTCAAAAAATAAGTTATCGTGGAAATGCCAACCTAACTCGAAACTCATTTTGCAACTCTCCCCTTTTGGAATGATACTCAATCTTTTCTCATCCACTTCTTCAAATGTTATTACATTTTCCACCCACACAGTTTTTCTCATTACTTTTTTTTGTTTTTTATATTTTATCAGAACCCTTCATGAAGGGACATGTTAATTAAAAAAGACACGACACTCATTAATTAAATAATTAATTCCCTTTTTTATTTCACTTTTGAATCCTTGTTGTTGTAGATATTTGTCAAGTCTTGAATACCAGGATTTGGTAGCTTGTTTTAGACCATAAAGTGATTTCTTCAATATGCATACATGATTCTTGTTTTTTGATAATAAGATTCCTTCTTGTTGTTCAATGTATACTTATTCATCTAAATTTTCATTGAGAAAGGCATACTTGACATCCATTTAATATAATTTGAAGTTATTGAAACACACAAATGCCAAAAACATTATGATAGCTTCTAGTCTTACATCTGGGGCAAAGGTGTCTACGAAATCAATACCTTCAATTTGAGCATATCCTTTACAAACCAATATTGCTTTATTTCTTATTACTTGTCCATCTTCTTTCAACTTGTTCCTAAAAACTCACTTGGTGCCAATCACATTTTTATCTTTTGGTCTTGGAGCAAGTTCCCATGTCTCATTCTTTGCAATTTGATTAATCTCTTCTTCCATGGCATCAATCCAATGCTTGTCTTCGCTAGATTTTGTAAATTTCTTAGGCTCTATTTTAGATAGCAAAGAGAAGTTTGGATGTTTTGGTTCACTTTCTAATATTCTTCTATTTTTCACTCTTGTATCTTTATCACGAAGAATTTGAATTTTTGAATGATTCTTTTGGACAAATCTATATGGTGTCTTTGTATTCTGACGTTTTGTTTCTTCTTCTTCTTTGCAACTTGGCTCCCCTATTTGAACATGTGCTTTCACCTTCTGATGCCCTACTTCATCCACTTTCACATTGGTAGTCTCTACGATTTTCCCAATGTTTTATTGTAACATCAATAATCCTTGATTCTTGATGAATAACCAATAAAGATACCTTCATAATCTTTGGAGTCGAATTTTCGCAAGTTCTTATCATCTCTTTTTATGTAGCAATTTCTTCCGAAAACTTTGAAGTATTTAACTATTGTTGGTCTACCCTTCCATAATTCATAAGATGTTTTGTTGTTGTTGACTCTGATTTTCCCTTTATTCAAAATGTAGACTACGGTGTTGATTGCCTCTCTCCAAAACCTATATGATTGCTTAGCTTCATTTAACATTGTTCTAGCAATCTCTTGTACTATTCGATTCTTCCTTTCTACCACTCCATTCCACTGTGGAGTCCTTGCAGCTGAAAAATGTTTTTTTATTCCATGAAGCTCACAAAACTCTTCAAATTTATTTGATATAAACTCACCTCCTCTGTTTGATCTCAGACATTTGATTTTCAAATCAATTTCATTTTCAAGCAAGGCTTTGAATGCTTTGAACTTCTCAAACACTTCAGATTTTTATTTTAGAAACATATCCCATTTCATTCTAGCATAATCATCAATGAACAACATGAAGTAATTTTCACCTTGTAGACTTTGTGTTCTTGTAGGCCCACACAGATTTTTATGAATGAGTTCCATTGACTTCGTTGTTGAGTACGATTTGAATCTTTCTCTTGTCTGTTTTCCCTATTGACATTACTTGCAAAGAGTGTTTGAAGGCTTGACAATATTTGGCATGTCTCACACTGCTTGTTTAGTGTTGTTTTTTACTAGATTATCAAAGTTCATTTGGCCCATTCTTCTATTCCATAACCAACTTTCATATATTTGTCCCATATAACATTTTTCTCCCTTGATCTCATTGAGGATGTATACAGTATTTGAAGTTCTATATGTATTTCCCACTAGTCTCCCTGGTCCTTTCTTCTTTATGTCATAGCCTTGAGATTGAAATGTGAGATTGTGTCCTTGATCACACATTTGACTAACATTGAGAAGATTGTGTTTCAAACCTTCAACATACAAGACATTTTCTGTTTTATTCTTTCCAATATTGAGACTGGGAGTACCTTTTCCATCTATCCTTGTAGTAGCCTTATCTCCAAATGCCACACTGTCTTCGTTAACTTATTTCAAAGTGAGAAACTTTCTCTTGTCACATGTCATGTGACTTGAGCATCCACTGTCAATGTACCATTGGTTTCCTTCGTTTTTAGCATGAAGGGTAGTTTTCACTCGCATAGATCCCCCCTTCTTCTACTTTTCTTTCTCTTGCTTCCTTTTCCAAACTCCCGTGGGTTCTTTCTTTTGTTTAGCAAGGGTATACACTTCCTTGTTTTGTCTAGAAGTTTCCATTGGGTCACTTCAACAAAACCGTGCTATATGAACACAATTGTTGCACTTATAACATACAATATTGTAATCAAATAATGGAGCAAATGAATTATAGTTTTATTTGAGAACCCATAAGTACTTATATTTTTGTTCCATACATAATTATTTCTTGCATGTGCTCTACAATCTATTTCTTTATGACCAAAGTGATTGCAAGAAAAAAAATAACTAAGGCAAAGATTTTTGGTACCGAGTTGTGCAAGGCCATCTTGTTGGGAAGGATCTTCTAATTATGTCCTTGTTTTCCTCTAGAGGAATGCCAATTTTCTAGGGAACATTATTTTGTCTCTTCTTGTTGTTTTCGTCACTGATGGAGTGAGTACATAATCATAGCTTTTATATTTTCCTTCATTTTCTTTCTTCAGTGACTCTACAACTTTTGAATCTTCTTTGTTGGTAATTTGACTCTTATCATAGCCAAGACCAATTTTAATGAGTGGTGACCTTTGGCATTTGATGATATCATCTAAGGTTTCAGTACTCTTTTCAAACTTCAATATTCTAATAAGCTAAGAAATTGGCTTCTCCAATTCCTTTCTTAAGGAAATAATTTCATCTTCCAACATCTCACAATTTTCTTCCTTTTCCTTTAGCTGGATTCTCACCACTCCTTCCATCCTTTTTTCCTCTTCTAGTTTAATATTTAGGCTGATAATAGTCTTCTATGTTTCTTCAAGGATATTTGACATTTTTTCTTTTGCATCATGATATTTCTACAGTTGCTCCTTCATATTTCTACGGTTTCTCCTTTTGTTTCAAATTCTTTTTCTTAAGCTTCTTTATTTCACTTTAGGCACAAAAAAGTTCTTCAAGTTCCACTTCTGCATCAGTTTCAACATTTTGTTGCTATTTTGAATTCATCATTTCTTTCCCTTTGTATTCATTTTCCAAAGTATTGATATTTGTTTCCATTGCTATGACGAGAGTTTCCTCTCTATCACTATCGAAGATACTTTCATCGCTCGCTTCAGAAGAGTCACTGACCCCTTTTGAGTAGAGACTCTTATTTTTCTTATAAGTGTTCTTCTTCTTTTCACGCTTGTTATTTTTGTATTGATGATGCTTTCTCCCTTTCATTACGTTATGGTATTCTTCATCATCACTACTTTCATTTTTTGCATATGGACACTTAACAAAAAAATGTCCTACTTTTTCACAATTAAAGCATTTAAAGGGCAACTTTCCTTTGTATTTGCCAAATCCCTTTTCGAGCTTTCTCGAAAAATGTGCTTCCTTTGTGATACACAACTGGAATAGTTATTTGATTTGTGTTATTTGTTCTTGATATTTTTTGAAGCTTTGAAGGTTGCTTCTCACTTTGATGGCTTCTCTTTCTTAGTCCTCATTTCATATGACATGAGAATCCCATGCAATTCATCCATTGTCAATGAATTAAGATCCTTCATTTATTCAATGGAAGCAACTTTGGCATCAAATATTAATGGAAGTGACCTTAGCACCTTTTGCACAATAATTGGTTCTTCAACCTTTTCACCAATCCCTCTGATGGTGTTGACAATTTCATCCACACAAAGGAGATATATTGGAACATTTTCTTCATCTTTCATTTTTAGACTCTTGAACTCTCTTCCATGATTTTGTGGCTTTTCTTTCTTAACCTTGTCATCACCTTCATATATGTTTGGAAGTTTGTCCCAAATGTCCTTTTTCGATTGGCAATGCATTACCTTGAAAAAATCTGATTCTAATAGACCACACAATATGACATTCATGGATTTTGCATTATTTTCACTAGCCTTCTTTCCAGCCTGATCCGTTAGTGAAGATGTTGGATCTTTATAACCAGTCACAATAGATTGCCAAATATTGAAACCAAAATCCATTAAATAGGTTCACATCCTTATGATCCAGAAGGCAAATTTTTTCCTATAAAACAACAGAGCCTTGTTTTTGAAGAAACCTTCTTGACAACCCATGTGTGCTCTTGAGATCTACCTTCAAGTGGTTAGACTGTTTTCGAAGGAACCAAATCTAATACCAATTGTTGAGAACACATTTATACTGAGAGAAGGGGGGGGGGGATCATTGTAAGATATTTTTTTACTTTTTCAAACATTCATCAACCATAGGAACACGAGATTTATGTGGAAACCCTTTCAGGAGAAAACCAAAAAACTTCTCTTTATAATTCTTTGTAGGCATCAACCTACTGTTACAAAGATTTTTAGGCACCAACCTACTAGATAAATTGATCCCCATTGGTACAAACCCTTATAGGCACCAACCTACTCTTACAAATCATCGTAGACACCAATCCCCACCACTAAGCACCAACTTAGAAAGAGACACTGATCTCTCTGTTTGAGTGGCAACAACCTTCAAGTTACAATTTCTTCTTTAATACATATAACTTATTTAAAACATAATAACATTCACATTACCTTCACTGAGTTTGCTTGCTACTTCTGCCTTCACTAGGTCTGACCAAAATTTGAATTTCCAAATGAAATTTATGGAAACTTTCCCAAAGCTTGTTTTTTTTGGCCTCTTCCAAAGAACAAAATTGTACAACATGCCACGTATCCAATTTTACAAATATGATTATGAAATTTTTACCTGAGGTACTTCGGTAAGTCTCCCCAGATCCCTGAAAATTTCACAGTTTTAAATGTACGAGAAACAAAGTTATAGAGAAAATGCCAAGCTCACTTGTTTGAAACCTATTTCAGGACCATTCAAAAACCTTAAATTCCACAAGGTATATCTCAGAAGGTATGGAGAACCAAATTTTGAAATTTTTATTTCAGGTACTTCTCTATGTCTCCTCAGATCCCTGAAAATTTCACAGTCACTAAATTTCTAGAAAATAAGTTATAGTGAAAATTCCAAACTAACCCGTTTGAAACTAATTTCACGACTATTCAAAAACCCTAACTCCATAGGGCATATCTAAAAAAGTATAGCAAACCAACACCTATAATTTTAACCACATGTACCCAACGATCTCGCCTCAAAATTTCACTATCTGAAACGTCCTATAAAATAAGTTATAGCAAAAATGCCAAACTGACCTGTTTGAAATTGATTTCAGGAGCATTCAGAAAACCTAAATTCCATATGGCATATCTTAGAAAATTTAGTGAATTCATGTTTGAAATTTTGATCACATGTATCCATAGATCTCGTCTCCATTTCCTCAAAATTTCATGGTCTGAAATGTCCTAGAAAATAAGTTATTGTGAAAATGGCAAGATGACCTGGAACTGATTTTGTAACTCTCCCCATTTGGAATGATATTCAATCTTTGCTCATTCAATTCTTGAAATGTTATTACATTTTTCACCCACACACTTTTGATCAATACTTTCTCTTTTTATACTTTATCGTAACCCTTCATGAAGGGACATGTTAATTCAAAAAGACACATAACTTCTTAATTAAATAATTAATTCCCTTTTTTTATTCCACTTTTCCAAATACCATGGGAAAATACCACAGGCTTTCAAACCCATGGGTTAACCACCATTTCACTTTTTACTTTTCCGTGTGCACCCCTTTTTTTAATATACTTGTAAACCTATATATAAATCAATCTTGGAAATGTTGTGTGTATTTGTAAAGCTATAATATGATATTAATGGCAACATTAATACTTTGAAATCAATGGCAATAATTCCAACATATGGGTTAAACTTCCAAGACTTCCATATGAGTTCTAGTCATATGAGGTTTTTAGGGAAATAAGAAACTCACTAGGGTATTTTTTGAGGCAAATATGACTTTTTAGGACATGTGAAATATGTCCATAGTCTACATCCTAGTGGAAATCGATATTCCAGAAGGTTTAGTAGGAGATCTTATTCTTCAGAGAAGGATTTTTTCATATACCAAGGTTCTCAATTACATTCGGGTGCCCTTCAAGTGTGCACATTTTCATCTCTATGGGAATTTATCATGATTACTCCTTGCCTTTCAAGATAAAATCTTGGGAGAGTGATGGGAAGTATGAGGTGAATAATAAGGGGAAAGGTAAGTCCTCTCTTCATAATGATAATGAAGTTTTCCTACTTGAGAACTTAAGGCCAAATTGTTCCCTTGGTTTATGCTCAAGTTTTGATGAAGTGACACATGTTGAGGAGACTCTAAATGATCAAAACAACACAAAGATCCTAGAGAATGATTCAGATCAACTAGGCATAGGGTGAATGGATCTAGTTATTAATCCAAAATTATCTCAGTCCTCTAGAACCTTGATCTTTCCATATAAATGTATGACTATTAAAGACCTATCCCTTTCATGCATAATTTCTTATGACTTCAATTGTTTGGGTCGTGGTTAAGGTATATTGGTGGTTTGGTTAAGGATCTTCTGATGAGGGTTTATATTCTAAGGTTAATTGTGAGGGGAAAGAAACCACTATTCAAAATGTTTGGGGTAATCTAGGTTTTTAGTTGGATAGTGATGTCTTTGATGCTCCTTTGACTGTTTTAACTTTTATATCTAATCAAGTTGAGATAAAACACTCAAATGATGATGTGGTTGTAATTATTGATCGAATCAATACTTTTTGAGGCCCAAGAAAGAGGGTTTTTGGGAAGTAGAAGGGTTGAGTGGAAGGGGGTTTATCTTAGTTACAAATTAAAGGGTGCAAGGGGGCAAGTAGGGGTAGGAAATATCATATTTTCTTAGCCTAAGAAACGACACACATCGAGGTTCAATCTAGCAAACAATTGTCTATAGAAGGGGTTCTTAGAGAAAGTCAAATCCTAGCCTCTAGTGAATAATGATTGGCTTGTCTTTAGATTGTAGAGGGTTAGGAAAAACCTCTAAAAATATGTCCTAGAGAGATCGATGGAGTCCCATAATTAAGAGTTTATTTTACTTCAAGAAACAAAAGGTGAAGGGGGAAAACTATGTGAGTATTTAGGCAAGCTATTAAATGGTTGTGATTTCAAGTTTTCTAATTCGAAAGGTAGATCAAGGACTTTGGTCTCTAGGTGGAAAACTAGGTTTCTCGCATGCTCTAATTCATAGTCTTTTGACTCAAGTTTAAGACTACTAGTTTATTCCTAGGAGCTAGGGAAAGAGATTATAGTTCTCAACTTGTATTGTCCATGGACTAATAGATTCCCTTATTGGGATTTTTTTTTTCAATTTAAGATTCATTGGATTTGAAATTGTCATAGTGGGAGGGGACTTTAATTTTCCTTTGGGAAATTCTGCGATTTGGGGTGATAGTGCCTTGGTAGATCCTTTGACTGATCTTTTTGTTAGAAGATTGGATGATAGTGGGCTTATCGATATTGAACCAATCAAACTGAAGCCAACTTGGACACACAAGAGAATATGGTAGGATAAAATTTTAAAAAGATTGGACAAGTTCTTAATTTATGAAACTATGTTGTAATGACCCTTTTTTACCACCATTGTATACCCCATGTGAAGATGACATACAATCTTTCACAAATGAATGCATCCTACTCAAAGGAATGAGCCTTATGAAAGCTCATCATGGTTCTTGCTCTCTTTTGGTTCATATTTACCGGTTCCATTATGGTCTCGAGAACTCATAAATCTTAATGATATTAAAAGAGTTAGTAGTCATATATACATGTTAGTGATCAAAGAAAAATCATGCTCATCTTCATCGACTTAAATGTCTTCTGCATTTAAATCACCAATAATGTAACTTAATTGCATGATAATGGTTTGAATTGAAAATAATGCATCAACAATGACTTATCCTACTTCTCATGTGTCATTTCTTTTTAACTAAAATCAACTAGTGTACAAATCATTCATTGATATCATCTTTGTTGAGGTAAGAAATCATCAGATTTTAAAATGACCCAATAACAAGTAGAGTTACAAATATTTATAACATTAAAATTAAACTTGTAAAGTGAGCTTCCAGATTGAGATACAATGTGAATGGATTTTGGAAGAATGTTCATTTTAATTGTGAATGTTGAGACATCCAAACAAAAGTTCCAAATCCATTGATCTATATATGAGAGTGTTTAGATATCCAAGTTAATTTCATTAGTTCCACATAAAAGTGGAGTTATTCTTTATGTGTTATTCTTTTGTGAATTATATTCATGGTAAATATCATCAACATAAATTTATAACTAAGATCAAATTTATACCAAGATCTAGATATATTCAACCTCATAAGATATCCAAGTTAATTTCATTAGTTTCACATAAAAGTGTGTTATTCTTTATGTGTGATTTTTTGTGAATTATATTCATGGTAAATATCATCAACATAAATTTATAACTAAGATCAAATTTATACTAAGATCTAGATGGATTCAACCTCATAATATCTTAAATCATTATAACTAACTTACTTTTACACACACACACACACACACACACACACACACACACACACACACACACACACGAAGTACAATTTATCTCACTTTACCCTTTGAATCCTCGTGGATTATGGATGGATTCCATATGCAACAAATCCATATTCTACATGGTTTCCCATGGAACTTTGCCCTATATGATTGTTTATCTATATATTAGATTTATAACTTCGCCCAATATTATATATGATTGTTTATCTATATATTAGATTTATGAAAGTGTATATACAAGGGCCTATTTTCAAACATGAGGTAATGATAATGAGATTATACTTACCTAATTAAAAGCACTACTAAGAATATACTTGGAATTGACACTAACACCTTTTGCATTATACAGATGCAAATTGACATCATCAAGAAATTACACAAATATTCATATTTAATGGAACTTATATTACCTTTGATACTTTCACATTTTAATGTTCTTATATACCTATATTTTAAAACATGTTGTATGATTAATAATAAAATTATAGAAATAATTGTTTCAATATTTCTCAAGCTCATTTTCAGCCCTTCTTTGATAGAGACTATTTGTATGATGGACATAGATTGTTGTTAGTAATTTATTATTGTCTAGTCGACTAGTTGACTAAGACTATATTGCCTTATTTCCTAGTTGATTGATCAACTAAGACTCCTCTTGTTCGTAAGCGCGGTGCATGGATTGTTTCACTAATTTTAAAGTAGATTGGGTGGAGAATCTTATTGAGGTGACAATTGTTCATACTTGCTTTAAAAACTGCTATTGTTTGTTTCATTGATTAGTATGATGATTTTTAGTAGCTTGTTATTGGGAGGTGGCAATGTTTTCTCTATTGTACTTAGTTGGATCAATTTCTTTGGTTTTCATCATTTGTAGTCCCTATCAAATTAAGGGGGATGTTATGTAATAATTTAATTCATCCTCCAAGCTAAGTTTAAGGGGGGATGTTAGAACCGATTGTTGTTATTGTAAACTCATTGTTATTGTAAACTTACTTTGTTTTAATGTGTTGTCTATATTGAAGAGAGATTATAAACTTTAAGGGAATTGATTGAGAAGATGACCTAACTAACCACTGAATAGGTTCATGGGGGTTGAGATTGCCATCTTTGATTACACATCCTTATTATATGGACGATCATGGGGTGTGATCCCATACATTGGGGGTTTCAATTATCTACCTATATTGTAGAAGAAGGTATACAACACTTTAGAACTTTGTTCAAAGAACCTCCTAGGGCCAAGATAGTAGGAATATTTACTTCCAAGAATGATAGATGATAAACAAAATGAGGAGCTAGAACTAGAGGCTTTAAAAGAGGAACTCAAAGCACTTTTACACTCCTTAAAAAAGGGAAAAAATCCTTGGGCTAGGTGGATGGACAACTGAATTTATTGTGGATTTTATGACTTTTTGGAGGAAGAACTGCTAAGGGTAATAGAGGATTCTAGGGTTTCTAGAAATGTTTTGGAGGAACTAAATGCAACCTTCATAGCCTTAATCCATAAAATAATGTCCATGATACTTTTGATGACTATAGGTAGATCTCATTGTGTAATTTTCTCTACAAAATTATTTCTAAGATCCTTGCTAATATGTTAAAAAAAATTCTTTCAAGGTTTATAAGAAGATCAACTTGGTTTCATCGTCAACATGCAACTACATGATGCAACGGGAACAACACACGAAAGTACAAACTCAATTAAAAAAATTTCCATCTCTACTAATGAAAATATACCTCACAAAGACATATGCTAAAGTTAGTTGGCTATATTCGAGGCTACTGATGATTCAGATATGGATGTGATTAAATGGATAATGGGCTACTTAGCCTCAACATCACTTGCAATTTTGATAAATCACTCACCATAAAAATTATTCTATGCAACGAGATGACTCAAGTAGGTGTGCATAATGTCCCCATTCTTATTTTTGTTGGTTGTCAAAGGGATGAGTAGAATTTATAGTAGCAAAAAGGGAGGGAAATATTAGGGGCATTAAGACAAGATGATCTCTTTCCTTATAACATATTTTGTTTGTGGATGATGTTATGCTATTTGGTTTGGGAACAATTAGTGAATCAAGGAAATATGAAGAGATCCTAGACCTTTATTGCAAGGAAATAGGGATGGAAGTTAATGCACAAAAATCACCAACACTCTTGAATGGATTGGAGGAAGAGGTAAAGTCAACTTGCTCAAAATCTTTCATTTTCTCCTATCGCATTTGATAATGGATTGAAATATTTGGGGTTTAGTCTTAAACCAAATGATTACAAGTTAAAACACTGGAATAGATTGTATGAGAAAATTGAAGGGAGACTGTCAAAATGGAGTTACAAATGGATTTCTAGAAATGATAGTTTGACAGTAGTAAAATATGTTTTGGAGGGGATATCAATATTTTAGTTATCTCTAGCCCACATTCCAAAAGAAATTTTGGAAAAGATAAAAGGAAAATGCTTTAGCTTCTTATGCATAGGGAAAAGGGGAAATAAAGGAATTTCCTAGGTTAGATGGAGGAAATTGGAAAAATCTAAAGAATATGGAGGGCCTGAAAAACATTCACCTTTTTGGTCAGGCCTTGGTAGAAAAAATCCTATGGAGGATGATACATCATGAAGGTTTGTGGGGGTAAGGTGATGGTGGTGAAATTCATAGCTCTAGAATATGTTGAGGACTGGATTAGAAATGAAGTGAAAATTTATAATGGAGCATTGATTATATGGAAGGCATTAGTGAGGGCCTTTCCCTTGGTGGAATGGTTTGCTTGGAAAATAGGGAAAGAAGCAACGAAGTAAGAATTGGGGAAGATCAATGGATGGGCATCTTGGGTAACTATAGACTATCACATCCTTTAAAAAACAACCTTAATAATATGGGAATCTATCACCTAGCAGATGTAGTTGATCTAGATTCTAGTAGTAAATGGAACCAAGGGTGGAAATTTGTCTCACAATTGGAATTTTTTGGAGAGTCAATAGAAGAATGGAATTAATCCTTCCTCAATTTAAAACACAATGAAATTATAATAAAGGACGAGGACAACAAATTACTTGGTCTAGGAATAAAATATCTAACAACTATACAACAAAACTAGGGTATAAGGTAAAGGTGGAAGAGGAAACAAAAAATAATAAGAAATGGTTATAGAAATCAATATGGAAGTTGAATAGCCCATTGAAAACAAGGATTTTTATTTGGTCGGATTTTATCTTATAAAATTCTTACTTGGTATAATTTCTAGAAGCGAACATGGCAACGACCAAGTAGATGCATCATGTGTAAGATTAAAGAGGAAACTATAGACCATGTGCTAGTTCATTGTCCATTTACAGAGAGAAGTATGGTTAGATGCATTAAAGTTGACTGAAGGTAAAGAAAAGTGGGAAGGTGACTCATTTACAACTTGCTTTGAGGGATGGTACAAAGATAGATCGATGACAAAACACAAGGAATTACCTAGTATAATGAGTTGGACTATTTGGATTGAAAGAAATGATATGATATTGTAGGGAATGGAAATCCTACTGATATGAGTATATCACCGAGTAATATATACTTATAGGGAAATTTGGAATCATACAAAACTAAAGAATCCAAGAACTATTAGAACAAAAAATTAACAAAGATGTGACTTGGGGTTTCTTTGATAGTGCTTGTCAAACATCCCTATGTGGTGTAGGTGGCAACCTCTACTTGAAGGTAAAAGACTTCATTATTTTTAAATATGAAGTATGATCGGGGACAAACAATAGGGTATAATTTTATGCACTATCGATATCCCTCCCTTAAGATTGCATAAGAAAGAAGAATTTCTAATCTACAAGTGTTGGGGGACTCCAAACTCATCATCATTAAATTGGGAAAAGGGAGATATAAGATAGAAAATCCATTGTTATATGGAATCATGGAAAGAGTCCCTAAGGTAAGAATCAAATTCATAAATGTCTTCTTTAATAATGATTTAAACAAACTTTGTAAATAAGCATCGACTTTGTAGAAGGGTAAGCTGCATGAAGCAATCAAATGAAAAAGAAATGATGTCAAAAGAATCTTAATCTTTTTTCTAATGTCATCCACTCTTTGAAAATCAAGTCTCATGAGTGATGTAATAATGCAATCTATATTGTAGCCTTTGGGTTTTATCATGTTATATGTTTTGATTTTGAGAAAAGGCCAATCATATTTATGATTGGAGCCTTTGGAAGACTATATATGTAAACTTTTGAGTGGTCCAATAAGCTAACGAAATTGCATTGCATTCCATGGTATGTGGTCGCTGATCACATGAAATTATCTTAATATAATATATTCAGAAATTAACGTTAATTAGCGTTATATTCACGTTTCTATGGAAACAATCGATATGTCCGAGTGGGTTAAGGAGATAGACTTGAAATCTGTTGGGCTTCACCCGTGCAGGTTCGAACCCTTTTGTCGACGGACTTTTATGAAAATATCTTTGAATAGAGTTTTCCATGCCCGCAAGCCACTAGTTATATCACGCACGTGCTCTATCTGGTTGATTATACTACTAGATATTTTGTGGAACACGTAGATTTTAGGATCGTTTGGCAGTCTCCACAGTTATGTCATCATGTTAAATACATGAACTGAATGTATTAACTTGTTGTCATTTTTGTAAGAGGGATCTTTGTTTGGAAAACCATGTCACTACCCATCCTTTTATTTTTTGTTTTTTTTATTAGACATGAGACATGTACCCCTCAACTTTTATCACACTCTGTATGGGCCATAGAACTTGGATTGAAGCTATTTCTTATCAGATTTATGGAGTGTTATTTATTTGCATGGTTGCAATTGGACACTATCATATCTCCAAACTCAAATTATCCTGTTGAGTGGCATTGGTCATTTGTTTCATTCTATTTGTTTCCATGGACAATTTGTCCTTTAGGATGTCGAAGGCACTTTGTTTTCTCAATGGAGAGTTCACAGTGTCAAGGACTAACTTTTTGAATGACCCAATCCTTGATAGTGGAAGTTCATAGCCATATAATGCCTTAAAAGGGGTCATTTTGGTGACATAACGATATGTAGTACTATACTGATATTAAACTAGATGCGACCATCTCATCCATTTACTTTGTTTATTCTCTCTATACATGTGAAGATAGCCCTCCAAGAATTTATTAACTACCTCTCTTTTTTCATCTATTTGAGGGTGATAGATTGTACTTATATTGAAAGTGACCCTTAGCTAGCTTGAAAAATTCTTGCTAGAAGTGGATCACAAACTTGGTAGTCTTGTCACTAATAATGCAACGAGGGAGCCATGGAGTTAATAGAGATGTTAAAAAAAACAATTCACTAAGTCCATGATCCAGGGGATAAAAAAATGCTCAAAAATCAAAGTGTTCGAAATTGTTTGAAAATGATTTCATTGCATATATCTCGTCCTCACGATTACAATGCAACTTGAATGGGCTTAAACATAGTTCGTATGGAAAAGTTATGTTGTTCTGTCCATTTTTCCAAACATGAAAAATTTTGCTGGCTGTACAGTCCGTACAAGCTGACGTGGCAGCTAAATGTAAATTTCATACAACCGTACAAATGACGTGGCAGAGATGACGTGTTGCTGACGTGTCAAGGACATGTGACATGTGATTGGACAACTGACTGGGAATTTGGGTGCTAACTTGGACCCATGGCAAGGTGCCACGTGGCCCAATCATGGGTTGACACATGGCACCCCACTGACCATTAAAAATTTTGGTTTGGGCTCTACGGGGTTCGAACCGACGACCTCTGAGTGGATGGATGAGCGCGTAGGCCGGGCAACCAGCCTGCCTACCGCATGAGTCTTAACCTATAATGGCGCAATTAATATTTAAGTTTGAGTGGCGGTTCCATTGGGTGGAAAAAGGGTTAGGGCTTAGACCCAACCCGTGGACACATAGTTGCAACCAATGCCATGTGGCCTAGAGTGCAAATTAAGTGAGAGATCAATGATTTGGGGGTGTATGGTTAAGTCAGGTCGCGGCCACATGACCCATGCGACCCCAACCTTTGCTATCAGGTGCTAAAAGCGTGCTAACAATGTGCCAAATTCGCCCATGATCCGGAACAGTGTGGGAGAGCTAGGTTTGGAGAGCGCGAGTTGGATTTTGGCACTGTGTGTGTGTTTTGGAGGACGATTTGGCTATAGTGGAAGAAAAAACTTCCACGAGAGATATCTTCTTCATTTTTTGACAAAACCAGTAGTAGAAAAAGCTTAGACATGGGTTTTTGACAGTTCTGAAGCCATTGGAGCTATTATTTTTTCCATTTGAGATTGTAAATTTCTATTTTTCACATATTGAACACTTAATTCAAGAGGACCATTGGAAGCTGGACCAAGAGATGTATCCAAAGAGAGGGGTGAACTCCTTTATCATTTGTTGTGTTATGTGTGTTATTTGATGACTGTTTATCTCTGTTATTTTTGCAATTTTAAGTCCAAAACTCATTTTTTTTAATGCTGGGGGAATCGACAATTCGCGGTTCTCGTACTTGCGTGACACGTGGTCGATACCCGTCCACTACCCATATACCCCAGGTGTGCCACACATCCCGCAAGCATGGAACATAGATAAAGCAGGGTGAGAATCGAACTTGAGACCTCTTTTACACAATTTCTTCCATTTACACGTCACATGCTAATTTGTCTACACCCCTGCGCGGAGTCCAAAACTCATTTAAAAAATATATGTGCTTGCAAATTGATCCATTTCCCAAGACACATAAAATTTCACTTGCATGTGGTACAAGCCTTCAATTTCAGATCAGTCCATAAGCTATAAACTTAGTAGCCAAAGAGATGAAATGAGTATGATTAGTTAATCAAATATTACAAAGATATCATCCTTACCTTCAAAGAGAGGAATACTTAGATACCTCATGCTCTATCCATAGCCTTGTCACTAGAGAGGACAAGGTATGGCTTCTATCTTGTTACATATATGGATCCAAGTCTAAGAGAATAATTCATTCAAGACTCATTGGGTATCCAAAATGGAACTATGAATGAAACTATTACAACTATTGATGTAATAGAAATAGAAAACTAAAAGAAACAAAAACAAAGAGCCAAAAGCAAGGAGATAATAGTGGAGGCACTTGCACACCAAAGGTTGTACATGAAAATTTGAGTAATGGAGGAAGACATTTCCAATAAGAATCAAAACATTGGTTGATTGTATTAATAAAATAATAAAATAATAAGAGTTACAAACAAGAGAGGATAACCCCTATTTATTTTAAAAAGAGGCTAAAATCATATCTTAAATCTCGAGGCTCTAATAAAAGTTCTAAGGTCATTATTGCACAAAACATTTTTTTACGTATTTTAAATATGATACCATATCAATGATGGATTTCCTTATGTATTCTAAATATGATACCATATCAATGAGGGCCTTCCTAGTTGGTGAAAGCAAGGTGTCATTGTTGCCTCCACTAGGATTTGATTCCTCGAAGCGACATGTTTTCTCCTCATGGAATATAATACTTGTGCAAGGAGTACACTAAATTGGAATTAGGCCATGTGTAAGTCTTGGGAGACTTTTGTAGAATAGATACCCCTTGATCATGGTTTCTGAGCCAAAGGGGTGCCTTTGTAGCTTGAGAGACATAGATACAACATTGTAATAGCTCACATCGAATAAATGCCACTCGATGGTGTTAATTGGAGGCATTTCAATTAGAAAATGATACTATTAAAACCTAAGACTAGAACATTAATATAATATTACTAAGCATACATATAAAATATCTCATGCATAAAGTCTAATACCCCATAAAAATGTTGTGGTTAGGTGCATAACATTTTTAGTGTTAGTTATCCAAAATGGAACTACAAATGAAACCATTGCAAATATTCATGTAATAGAAATAGAAAACTAAAAGTAACAAAAACAAATAGCCAAGAATGTTTAAGGTACTGCAAGGACCAACTAAAACAAGAAGCCTTTGTTTTTTAATATATAATAAGAAAGCATAAACCCTCCAATAGACCACACTTAGATAATAACATCTAAGCATCACGCACACACACACACACACACACACACACACACATAAATTGGTCAGTGCAACTCAAATGATTGTGAGGAAAAAATGTTACCCTTCACACACACACACACACACACAAATTGGTCAGTGAAACTCAAGTGATTGTGAGGTAAAATTGTTACCCCCCCCACCCCCGTCCACACACATACACACACACACAAATTGGCAGGTGTAGCTCAAGTGATTGTGAGGAAAAAATGTTACACTTCACACACACACACACACAATTTGGCATGTGTAGCTCAAGTGATTGTGAGGAAAAAATGTTACCCTTCACACACACACACAGACACACACATGCACACACACGCGCGCACACACACACATACACAAGTGGTTGTGAGGAAAAGTTGTTACCTTCCCCACCCAGGTTCAAATCCCACTTTGTGACATGTATTCTCTTAGTGAGCTGATTGTTGACGAGTTAAATATGATCTATTCATGAGTCATTGACTTGGCCTTGTGCCCTAAAAAATCTAGGGCTTACCCTAGGTACTATCCTTAGAATGAGGGGAAGTGCCCTAGAAATTGGTAAAAAAAACTATGAAGATGTCAGGGAGGGATGAGAAGCTAGGGTTTTAGGGTTTAGGTATTTTAGAGTTAGATCAAGTGGGCTACTCCCCTAATTCATATGAGGAAAAATAAATCTACACCTCTCAAGGAGTGTAGAGTAAGGCAATACATCTTCCTAGAGGATCAAAGTGTTTTAGGACTCCGGGGTTGTTTTCTCATGATTCAACAACTTTAGGTTATAGGAATTTTGTGGATACCCAAGCCAACATACATCCTCCAGATAGATGGGTAAATGCACTTTATTGTACTTAGTTAGAAATTTCATCTTAGGTTGTGTTTCCATTGGGCAAATTTCAAGGTGATTAGGTGGGATGGCAGGATGGTGTACAAGCATTTGCCTCATTGCCTAAACTTGCATATGGGTGTAGTTTCAATACTAATCTCAATTTCTTTGGTTCTACTTATGTATGCACTCTGGTTTCTAGCAACATGCAAGGGGTTATTGCTCAAGGTTGTTTGTGAATGATTTATGTGATGGATTTGTAGGTTATGGACCTTCAAAGAGTTGGAGAATCTTAAACATAAGTTATGGGTCTTATTTTGAAGAAATTTATGCAACTATGAATAGTCGTATTGACGAGACTTGTGCCCAACTGGTGGAAATCACTATAGTAAATGTATTGAAGGGATCATGTACTTTTGTTGGAGTTTTGAGAGATAAAAATATGTTGTAGTGGGTTAAAGGTTTTGTATCAAAGTTGGGATATAGTGGTTCTTTCCTAGATTTATAGACATTAGAATTGCTTATAGGAGGATACGTGAATGGGGGTTTTGCTTTAGAAGGTTCTCTATCTCAAAAGAAGAAAAATAAGTGTGTAAAATAAAAACCTTCACAAGTTAAAATGGTTCTGGGTGATGATATTTGAATACATGAGGTGACAAGCATGGCATCACTTGTGTTGGTGGGAATATTCTAAGTGTTATCACTGAAATATCATCTGCACCATTGCACACAAATGGTTACAAAAATACAACAATGCCAAAAACAATTGGTTCAACTGCAGCACTTAAATGCATTAAAAAGACAAAAAACTATACAAATTGGGTCAAAAATTGACATGCGCAAATTCACCAAAGGAAGCGCGTGCACAATGCATAGTGTGCATGAGCCAACAAAGCCCTCAGAGCACACAATGCGCTAAGTGCACGATTGTGTACAAGAAAAGTCGCACACTTCTATGAACGACACATTTATGGATCTTGTCGGCCCCTCAACCACTTATGGACCAACTCCCAACACGATTTGACCTTCATATCTGAGGGAAATCTGAATGGGGGGCTGGTTAAGGACTAGTGGGTGCCCTGAAAGGCCCCTTGTTCACACCAAGAACCAATTACATTTTTTCTTGAAGAAATGCTATAAATAAGAGCCATGAGTGCACTAAGAAACCAAGATATTCATAGTATTATTATGCTGCAAGAATTCTCCCTTGAGAATCCTCTTTTCTCTTTGGAGCCTTCAAGCGTCATTGCAATAGACCATTCCACTCACCTCTTGAGGGAATAGTCATTGTCGTTCTTCACCATTTGCCATTTGTCTTCCATTGTAATAAGAGATCTCCATTAGGGAACTCAAGAGCCCTCCCAAGGAGGAAGATGGGACTCATAAGTCCTCATTTTTCTCTACGGTGTTTTTCCTACTAATCTATTGATCCATTGGTAGCATTATGTTGGTCATTGGTTGATTTTTATGGTTCTAAGTTTCTCATGCTTTCTAACTTTTATTTCTTAGTTGTTTTAGTTGATTTCTTTGTTTATACATGTGTTTGGCTTGTTTAACCCACTCACAAACTTCTGTCTTGTCCAACAGGCTCATCTAGACATGCAAGTGCTGTTGTTTTTCTAACCCAAGTGACAAAACTAACACAACAAATTGGTGACCATACTGGGGATTGGTATCAAATTCCACCCTATTTGAGCTTAGAGAGCACTTCATTTTAATCATTTTGTCTTGCAGGTACCAAAACCGGCCTAGCCCAACTTGCCAAAGAAAAAATTGAGAGCTGGAGGAGGAGTATTTCACTCAAAAATTCTCCCCCGACGCATGACAGGATATGCGCGGATTTTCCTGCCCACAGATGCACACCCTACTCACTGTGCGCGCCACATGCTTCTCTGTACTACAGATTGTGTGCTTGTTGGCCCTTGACCAAGTTTTGAGGAAACATTGGTTGTGTTTGACCACTCTTGGGACTTCGACAGGCTGGTCGAAGATGGAGCGCCTAGGCGAAGCGAAGATCCCAGGATCTCTCTTGTTTTGTGGGCTTGTGGACCCAACAAAGGGTTTTTAGGGTTTATGTAACAAGTTAAGGGATGTTAGAACATGGTTTTACCCATGTTTAGGCCCTTTTGTAATGATATAAATAGGTAGTTAAGTGATGTAAGAAGCACTAGATCGGCTTAGTGCATGACTACTGGTAATAGGCTTAGTGCATAGCTACTAGATCTGGTTGGCTTTGTGCAAGAATGTGTTAAGGGCTTGTAGAGCTAAGTACAAGTGTTTTGTAAGTTGCTTTGTGCACATACATTGTATGTAAGTGCTTCGTGCTATTGAGGAGTTGGCTTTGTGCCTTGACCTGATTTTGGGGAAGGTGGATGTAGTGCGTTGTGCACATATCACCTGTCCACTGCGAAGTTGGGCTCTGTGGCTTTGTGCACAGGAGTAGATGAATGTAAGAAGATCGAAGACTAATAAAGAAGAAGAAGAAGTTGGTGGAAATAGCCCCACACTAGGGTGAACCATGTATATCCTGTGTCTTGATGTGCTTCGTGCGATGTTGTTTATGTGGATATTTGCTTAGTGCTGTTGTTCTGTATAATGAATGCATATGATGTTGTAGCTTAGTGCTGAATGGTGTAATTGAATGTGAGATTTGTACTAATGCTATGTGCTAAGAGGTTTTAAGGGCTTGATCTTGTTGTTACTACGTTGATCTGTAATAATGGTTTAACCTACGATGTGAATAAGGTTCAAGAACCAATGCATGTTATTGGCTAAGTGCTCTGTTAAGTGTTGTGATCATAGATCTGTGTCCCAACTTGGTTGTAGACACTTGAGTCCTGCAACCCCCCTTGCCTCTACCTTGGGTGAGACTTCATCTTCTTCGTAGGTGTTTCCAAAAGGACCGATAGTTAGAGTTTTGTTGGTGCGCTATTGAAGCGTTGAACCCTGGGTCTGCCCCTGTGCCAACAAATGGTTCTGTTGTCGTGACCTGAAACTATGATTGTTGGGAAACCAAGAAAAGAGAAATCTCTGTGCGTAGATCTACTGCTGTAGTGCACAGTATTCTACTTGACTTGCAAAGCTCTTTATTAAGAAAGAAACCAGATATGAATAAAAGAGGTAAGATCTTAAAGCTTTGTGCTCTGGTAAAGGTAAAATAAGTGGAAATTTTTATTTCGAAAGTATGAATCTAGGTATGATCGATAGATTTTGTCCTAGTCTGGAAACTAGGGCACAATTAGAAGAAAGAGTTGATTCGAATAAATTTGATAGAAATACAGAAAGATATGTTATTCCTATGCATAGAAATAATTTTTGGACTAATAAGTGGATGCAGGAACCTAGAAAGAATTTTTCAGATTGCAAGTCCAACACTGTGATCCCAGTGCACGGTACATGAGAGGCTAGAACTCATTTAAAAGAAAGAGAGGATTGACACTGTGTTATAATTGCAGAAGACCATGACATTTTTTTAAGGAATGCCTGGTCTAGGTCCTATTTGTCTTTGTTGTAAAGCTATTGGTCATGAGGTTGAGGATTGCCCTAGGATGATTGCTAAAGTTGAAAAGATGAACATGAGACAAGAAAACTATAAAGAAGGTCAAGAGACTAAGGATATGTTAGAAAACCAGAAAGAGAAAGAATCAGAGAAAGCTCAAAATATGTTAAAATAAGTAATGGATGATTGCAGAGACATCTGTTTACCAGAGGTCTTGAAAGAAAAACAACGCATAGTTACAAGAATAAAAGACTTCGACATAGACTGTGTATTGGATGAAGAAACACACGTAAATATTATGCCAAAAAGAACTTGGGAAATTTTGGGAAAGCCTGCTATGATACCTTCATTGGGAAGGATAGGCTTGTTTAAAGGAAAGATGATAACCCTATGTGGAAGAGTTACTAACATACCTATGATTGCTCATGAAACATCGACAGAGGAAGACTTCGAAGTTATCAGATTTGTTGAGTACAACACCCCATTCCCACTTTTATTAGGAAATATTTGGACTGACAAAGATCATATTAGAAGCAAAGCAAAGGAGGAAGCTACAGAACAAAAAAAAACAAGAATTAAGGGATTTCATAGCCAGAAAAATAGTGCGACTAATAGAAGAACAAGAGGATCATTCGAAGCAACATAACACCAGAGAATTAGTTGTCAAAGTTGACTTAAAGAACCTATCCATGCAAGAAAGAAGTATAGCCACCCCGGAAATAGCAAAAGAAAGAACATTAACCGCAAAATCTGCAAGAGCACATTAGCAGTGCGAAGTCACTTCACTGGGAGAAGACAAGAATAAGAATGGAAAGAGGAATCCAGAGACTCAGATCACAGGAAAGAAGGCAAGGAAGCTTAGTAAGAAGAAATCCAAGTTTGAAAAACTACGAGAAGTTCCAGAAAATACTTCACAGGAGGAAGATCTGCAGAAGTTGAACCTCGCCGAAATAGCAGAACCACGCAGAATGGGACTTTGCCACGACGATGCTATATGACCATTGGAGGTGCCCCGAACGTTATAATAACGCTCCAGAATAGATAGAAATACAATTATTGATGGAAAGACCTCCATTGGACAATTGGGACCGCACCATAACAGACGAATTCATATTGATTGAGGCATTCCTGCCTGTTGGAGGAATCTGTTATGACACTTGCTTATTTAACCCGTCAGACACTGCATTGGGACCACTTTTTGTAAACCATGGTTATCCGAGCTAACAGAGAATCCATTGTATTGCAATTTTCTTTCTAGACCTCACCATCCTTCTAATTACCTCACTTGTCTGTTCGCCTACCCGAGTTATTTGATTACGAGTGTGCATGTCGTGTGAACATAACACGTTAGAGAATTCTGTGGAGGAGATACTTGTGGACCTCATGGCTGAGAGAGTCATGTCTGTAGAACTACAGGTGTCGTTGACTAGGGGCCTACAAGCATCCCCCTTGAATGGATGTCATTCTAGCCGAACCGCGACAGAGAAGCGAAGAAAACACTGCAACGATCTGGCTAACGTGAAGAAGATCCTGTCGGTCTTGCCTAAATACATACCGCCTTTGGCTGGCACAATTAGCTGTGACAATATCCCACGTAAATTTGAATACACGTTGATCACCGCGTACATCCCGAAGGGGATACACGCAGTTGGACCACGGTTAGGACATATCCTAGCTCTAAAGAACATCAACTTCAAACTCAAAGACCTGAAGAACGATGTGATGCTCATGCCACATCGATATTTGATGAAGATGACCAGGAAGAAGTCGCCAAAGTCTCCTAGCCATGGATAAAGGAGCTCGTGCAATCCACGATCTTGAATGTAATGAAGATTCCACACTTTGGTCGACATGAGGATATTAACACTTGCGTTAAACTCCTTTTGTCATGCTACAACGGAGGGTATCTGTGGCTTGACAGACACATCACTGTGAACCTGATGCTGATCCATCTCATCATAGGACTGAGCATGCAGGGACCAAACCCTCAACAGTTCTACCCAGGGAAGGCTGCAGATCGCTCCCTCACACAGTGCATAAAGGAAGCCTATGGAGATGTAGAGAAGGGAAAGCAAGGCTACAAGGTAGCCTCCATTCAGGATGGCGTAGTGAGCCTAGCTTGTTAGCTTAAATATGATAAGCTCGTCATAAAGAACCATCCGACACAAGTCACTGGATTTGTAGTAGACCTCGCAGGGAAGTGAGTAGAAGGAATGCAAATGAACTGGGTGAGTTACCTCGTCAACGAGTTGGAGAAGGACTGGCGCGAAGCGCAAGATCAGGGATATGAATTTCATTTTAGTTGGCTACTGGTATTGATCGCATTTGTCATATGACAAATGCCAGAAGGAGCATCCTTCCAGGAAGTTGAGCCATCAGATCCGTTGGCCGCAAGGTTCTCCACCTTGTCGTACACAAATGATATGGTGAAGTAGTGGCAATCAAATGCGGTGTTCCATGCTTACTACCTACAACTGAAGCGCGCCATTGAGACATTTCCACGAATGACCCCGAATACATTGCACCACTATAGGCCGCTAGCAAAGTTCCGCGCAGATCAACACTTTATCTACATCACTGCATGCATGGATGAGAGTAAGGAGGAGCTATAGTCCTATTATAAACTAACCAACCAAGACATGGAGGAGATCACAAAATAATGGCCAACAGAGTTCCTTGTCCCGGTGGAAGATGCATAACTCTTCGACTCCAACATCATCGGAAGTCCCTTGGTCACCCGGGTCGAACATGATGGACAGATTAACGCGAAGAAAAGGAAGAAAAATGGGGAAGTGCAGAACATAGAAATCGATGAGGAGGACAATGTCTCAGAGGAAAGTAGGCCTGACTCACCTACAAGAGGAGGAGGAGACGAAGTGAACCAAGAAGGAGGGGAAGAAGAAGAAAAGAAAGGCACAGGTGAAGTTACACCACCGAAGGATCCCCCTACTGAGGTTGAAACATCGAGGAAAAGGAAGGTTTCCCCATAGAAACCCTCAACACGGAAGAAGACCCGAGCCAATAAGCCTCAGTCAAAGAATGTGCTTAAAGTGGACGATGTTGATCTCATCATTGCAGCTGTAGAGGATGCCTCAGAGGATATCTTGCAGAGACATGAAGTGAAGTAGGAGATGCTATATGAAAGAATCGAGAAGGAGCTGAAAGACATACAACAAGCTATTCATTCAAGCCGCGCAGTACCGACTGTGCCTTTGTTGTCGAAAATTGCAAAATTGGGGGACAAACCCACCCAATTACGAAGGATAGCAGATGCAATAGAGGCTTGACTTCATCGAGTCCAAGAGGTAAAGGAGCAGGCCCTAGAGGCCTTGAAGCAAGAAAAGGAGGAGGTCCTAGAGCAACTTTGAGTTGCGCAGAAGGAGAAAGATGAAATTCGGGCGATGTTTGAGGAGGATAAAGCGAGGATGCAGAAAGAAAAAGACCAGCTTCTCGCAGAGTAGACTACAGTCAAAGAGGCAGTGACTAAAGCACTTCGCTCTTTGTCGGGCTTGGCACAGGAGGAAGAAGAGTTAGCTGCGATACAAGTGGGGAAGCTCGTTGAGGCCATTCAACAACTTCAAGTGAGAGGAATGGAGCTAGATATCCAAGCAATACCTAGCACTCCGCAAGAAGTGAGAAATCAGAGGGAAGAAGCTACCAGGAACATAGTAGAAAGAATCTGGGCACTAGCCTCAGAGTGTAAGCAATTAAGTAATCATAGTGTGCAGGCCTATGAGTGCTTTGTAGAATATCTAGAGTTGAAGAAACTAGAAGCACAACTACAGGAGGCGAAGCAACAGGCATCCACCGTGCAAGCACAGATAAAGCTACTTACTGCAGTTGAGAAAATGAAGAGATTGCAAGAGCAACACACAGCTTAGCAGCTAGTTACTGCCATCCAAAGAAAAGTCATGGAGGTGACACATAAACTCTAGCCAGTGCAGGACGAAGCCTGCACGCTTTTTGAAGAGATCGAAGGATAAGGCTCACAACTTGATTAAGTGGTTACGACAGTATAAAAACACTTGGAAGGGCCTATTACAAAACAAGTAATTCAGGAGTTTTCCAAGCAGGAAGCTCTGGCGAAGCAGCAAGTCGAGGCAGCTCGAGCTAAGCTCGAGGCCTTCAAAGCAGTGTTTCCCAGATATGAGTGACTCGGGATGAGTCATAGGTGAGTGTTGGGGGCCTGTTGGCCCTTGACCAAGTTTTGAGGAAACATTGGTTGTGTTTGACCACTTTTGGGACTTTGACAGGATGGTCAAAGATGGTGCGCCCAGGCGAAGCGAATATCGCATGATCTCAATTGTTTTGTGGGCTTGTGGACCCAACAAAGGGTGTTTAGGTTTTATGTAACGGGTTAAGGGATGTCGGCCCATGGGTTTACCCTTGTTTATGCCTTTTTGTAATGATATAAATAGGTAGCTAAGCGATGTAAGAAGCACTAGATCAGCTTAGTGCATGACTACTGGTAATAGGATTAGTGCATAGCTACTAGATTTGGTTGGCTTTGTGCAAGAATGTGTTAAGGGCTTGTAGAGCTAAGTGCAAGTGTTTTGTAAGTTGCTTTGTGCACAGACGTTGTATGTAAGTGCTCTGTTCTATTGAGGAGTTGGCTCTGTTCCTTGACCTGGTTTTGGGGAAGGTGGATCTAGTGCGTTGTGCACAGATCACCTGTCCACTGCGAAGTTGGGATCTGTGGATTTGTGCACAGGAGTAGATGAATGTAAGAAGATCGAAGACTAATAAAGAAGAAGAAGAATTTTGTGGACGTAGCCCCACACTGGGGTGAACCACGTATATCCTGTGTCTTGATGTGCTTCGTGTGATGTTGTTTATGTGGTTATTTGCTTAGTGTTGTTGTTGTATAATGAATGCATATGACATTGTAGCTTAGTGCTGAATGGTGTAATTGAATGCGAGATCTCAACTAATGCTATGTGCTAAGAGGTTTTAAGGGCTTGATATTGGTTGTTACTGCGTTGATTTGTAATAAGGGTTTAACCTGCGATGTGAATAAGGTTCAAGAACTAATGCATTTTATTGGCTAAGTGCTTTGTTAAGTGTTGTAATCACAGATCTGTGTCCCAGTTTGGTTGTAGACACCTGAGTCCTGCAACCCCCCCTGCCTCTACCTCGTGTGAGACTACATCTACTTCGTAGGTGTTGCTGAAAGGGTCGGTAGTTAGGGTTTTTTTGGTGCGCTGTTGAAGCGTTGAAACCTAGGTCTTCCCCTATGCCAACAACACCCACTGCGCACCTGTCAGAGTTGTAACCCACACATATCTCCAGCTTTTCAAAATTGTAAGGGTTTTTATGATGATTTGAAGGCCCCTAGCCTTCATATTTTTTCTTTCATGCACTTTGTAAGGCACCTGCACTCCACTTAAAGTCCTTTCCCATATGAAAGGTTAGCTAAACATAGGCACTTAGGGGTTAAAAATAACCAATATTCTCCTCTTTTGCTTTGGTTGCCACATGTATGGCTTCTTTGGCTTGTAAAAATTTAAGTTGAAGTTGTTGCTATCGTACATAAATCACTTACATTGGGACTAGAAGTTAACTTTGACCCTTGAATATGATCTTCTCTCGCACCCTAGTGTGATCTTGAGAATCGTAAAGTTGGTTAAAGGGAAATTTCATCTCCCTTAACAAAATCTTTAGGAGATGACAAAGCCCCCATAGGGTTCCTCTTAGTTTTTTGAAATCATCTTAAAGTTGTACGGGCCCATACATGCCCACATGCTTGCAATCTATGATAATTTTCAAGCTTTCTTAGTGTAAACAACATTTAGGGAGTTTAAAGTATTTGTAAGGACCCATATGTCCACATGCTATTTCTTTAGGGATTTTAAAATTCCACAAGGTTGTACCCATGCCACATAGTAAGCTAGGTAACAAAGATTTGTAAGGACCACAGGAAGTCCACATGTTGCAATCTCACACGTAACTCATTAAAAACTTTGCACACTTTTTTCACTTGCTCACACACAAAGTCACTCCCCACACACATAATTTCTACTTTGAATAGTGGAGGTTGAAGTAGGTTTTCTCCAAAGGAATTCTGAAACGTCCCACTACTTCTTTGGATATTATCCACACCCATTAATTCAAATGCGATTGGTTCACACCCCTAATCTCTCAACCCACCACATCTAATTTTTTTATAAAAACTCACTAAGTTTTCCTCCACAGGAGGTGCCAAAAGAATTTTTTTAGTCTAGGTAGGATCTCGAGGGTAGGCATCCAAATAACCCCCCGTTATCTAGTTTTGACATTTTCAAGCAATATAATTTGACAAATAGGGAACTTTCAAATCCTCCAAGTCAAGTGTTCCTACACCATAAGGCAGGGAGATACCCGTGAAGGGTTGAAGGTCAAGGTCCGGTTGTTCTGCACATCCCCCCTTGAGTCACCCAACTCTTGGAAGGGATCTAGCTCGTGACCCATTTCTGAGGCCGAAAATATAAATGTCACACTTTAACCGAGGTACCTATTGACCAAAATTTAGGACATCTACCCAGGTGGCGATTGTGGGCTGCAATCGCACCTTGATCATATTTTGTGTGGCTATTGGGAAATATCGCCAGCTCTTTCAGGATATGCACCCTCTACGCCTCATTATAATTGATTATTTCAACCTTCACTAGTTCTTCTTCCGGTGGCTTCAGACCCCACTATTGAGTGCTCTTGGAAGGTCTAGTGCTATTTGAGAGGAAGGACAACACGTCTTGTAGGACACACGTATTTGTTTTTTTTCCCCCCACACAGATAACATCCACCTATCAACATGTTTGCTTATTTACAGTTGATTTATGTATGATTCTCATTTGATTACATGCAATTGTGAGTTTTACTAACTTGTGAAGGTCCAAATTATACAAATCTCTTGTTCATTTATTTCTCTTATCACCATTTGCACAAATTCACTTTGCTACTTGGAAACCATAGGGGACCCACCGAATCCCCGTCGTTCCAGCCGCTTGCAGAATCTTCTTCCTATTCTAGGAGGAGTCCCTAGTATTTCCAACTCATCGACTCAACCTTCTCGCACCCCCGCGAGTGCTACTATTTTGGGATCATGTTTACTTGGTTCCACCTTGCTTGGGTCCAATTCCCAAGGCCATCCATCCACTATTTCTCCTTCACAAGGAGGCAGGGGGAAAACTTCTTCTCAAGGGAGAAGTACAACCCCACCCAATCCCTCTCAAGGGACAGGTCCACCACCTGCTCACACGATGGATGGAACTAATCCTCCACCAAATATCCCTATGCCATACTTGGTATCCCTTAACATTCCTGATTTAACCAAACTCACGAATGATCCCATTTTGCCTGATCCCACTTGACCCAATATGTCGACCAAACTACCTTTGGATATTCCAAAGTTTAAAGGAAAACCAGGAGATGATCCTGCCAACTATGTTATGACCTTCCACTTATGGTGCTCTTCAAACAACATCATGGAGGATTCCATCCGCTTAAGGTTGTTTCAACATACTCTCACTGGTTCCTCAACCAAATGATATGTGGATGAAAAATCAGGGTCCCATGCGACCTTTGAATCATTGGCCAAGGCCTTTTTGTCCTTTTTCCAACTACCAGTTCATCATGATACTGGCTTAGAAATTCTCTCAGATTTCAAACAAACTACTGCTATCCATATATCTGATCACATCCATGAATGGCGTCGATGCCGTAGTTTGTGTAAAGTAGAAACCACCAAAGAACAACGTCTTGATTGGTTTCTCAAATCACTTTTCTCTGTTATTTCCAAGGATGTAGCATCCACCTTACCTCAGAGAGAGGAGGAGGCCATCAACAAGGCTCAACAATTTGACCTCATCTATGCTCAATTAGGTTACTTATACACTGTGTTTCCTGATGCACCTAGACCCACACCATTTGGCCAGGACAAACCTGGGATGTCCCATGCTGCAGATGGGTTGATTGGTTCCATGACGCACCAACAACCTTACAACCAACTGCCACCTATTTATGGTGCACCTCAATATCCACAACCATATGGAGGGACATCTTACTACCCTTCGCCCACTTACCAACAACCATATCTTGTTGCTCCCCCCCACAATGAGTGGGCCCTCACTGGTTCCCATGATGCATCTGGCCTCTAAACCAAGTTTGGGTTCACCTTCTACCTCAACATATAACCTTGGCACTAGCAAAAGCGCTTCACCTTCCTATGCACCCTATGGATCGTTGCCACAAAAAAATCCATATTTTCCGTTTCCTGGTCCTCCATGGTCGGTTTCTCCTCCAACTGGGAAACCCCATGCCGATGTTAATTTTGTTCAACCCTCTCACATTCAACAACTTTAGAATTTTGAACAGTTGAATATGGAAAATCCGGCCCATCAGCTGAATAATGCCAAGAAGAAAGGAAAAAACCATAACAATAATAACCCGGGACCAGGAGGACATAACCCCTAAAACCATCCCGCTGGGGGCAACTAGAATCAAGGCAACCAGAACCACCAAGGGGACAATAATAACAAATTACTATGGAAGAACAACAACAATCTTCAGACTAACTGCCCTTGCAATATCTGTGGTGAGTATGAACACTATACACACCATTGGCCCCAAGTTTTTGACTTCAAACACATAAAAGACTCCATGAACACGCAATGCCCTCCAATGTCGTCTGCCCCTCAACATGCCCCACAATAGTACTTGCAACATCCACCTTCGTCCGTTTTGCAAAACCACATTCCACACCAAGGTGTGATGAATACCCAATAGGAGATACACCCTGCTCCACCCCAAATGGGGTAGTATCAAAATCTAGGTCCCAATCAACTTGGAAATTCGACCGATCACAACATCCTCCTCACCAGCGAAGAATAAATTTTTCTGCAAACACACGGTCGCCGGTACGGTGTTCCCCCTGAGTATACCCAACCACTTCAGAAGCGGCTCCAACTATAGATGGACAACCCTTGATGATTCCATGCCCTAACACTGAACCAAACATTCACATACCTCGCATTTCATTACGATAAAATGTCAATAACCCTCATGTTAGGGAAACCCATAACTACAGTCTGGTCGATGACTTAGTTGAGTCTCCTACAACCATGTCTGTATTGGAGGTCCTCCAAGCCTGTCCAACTCAGCAGAAATCCTTGCTTTCTGCCTTGGGGGCAGTCGACCCAACTGATACTAGACTCATCACCTTCGATCTAGATAGCAGAGAACCATGCCTCCCCACCCTGGTAGCTTTCCAGATACCAGTTAAGATCCATAACATCACAGTATATCGATGTATCATCGATGAAGGTGCATCCACATGCATCATTTCCAAGGTAGTCTGACAGAAACTTGGCTCACCCGAGCTAGTACCATCTGCCATTACCCTGCGAGCTTATGATGGTTGACCCTCGTCCCCTAAAGGGCTCTTACAAAATGTCCCTGTTGAACTTGGGGGAAAATCCATCCTCATCGACATTGAATTTATCGATGCCCCACTTGATTACAATATCTTTTTCGGACGTAGTTACATGTATACTATGAAGGTGGTAGCCTCTTCTGTGTTTCAAACAATGATGTTCCCCCACAACGGGAAAATTGTCACCATTGACCAAATCACACATTATGAGCCTAACCATTTTGCCAACATTGATAACATTCTTCGATTTGTTCGCACTATCTCGGACGCTTATTCAATCATCGACATGGGTCCCAACATTTTCAAGGACCCATATTTGTTGGGGGCATATCATGGAGTGCCACCCCTCCTACACCCTTCAACACAAGTGTGTGTAGTATCTTCTAATGGAACATATATCAGAGACACCATTCCTCCCACTGAGGCCTCTCCTCACATCAACATTCCACCAGTTGAAGAACTATTACCTCAAGAATCCCCCAAGAACCCCACTGCACCACTTATCCCCGATTCTCCCCCCCTCCCTCTAGGGGAAAATCCCGATTTGGGAGATAGTCCCCCAAGCCATTACCCAAATTCCCCTCTTCTACCCCCCACCTGGAGCCCAAGCATTCCAAGAAGTTGCAACCCTTTCCCTTCCTAACATGGTGCTTTCCATCCCTGTATGGTATCTATATCCACCCATGATGGTTCCTCAACCATCTCTCCCTCCTCAGATAGAGGGAATACCAATGCAGATTCTAGTACATGCTCCTACCACACCAACTGTTGGCACCACTGTCCCTGCTGGGGGAAGACAAAAGAAGAAATATCCCACAACTCCACTTCCTCCTCGAGTTCAACCTCCTTTTGCACTATGTGAAAGAGAGGGACACCCCACTAATAGATGTCCTACTCTCCTTGAGTTACGCAATCTGATCCAACTCCCTCGAGCAACCACATTGCTCACCACTCCACCAAGTACGTCCACTTCTACTCCATACTCCTCCACTGCAAGCAATAAAGGGTTGTGAAGCAAATTCGCTTGTGCCATATGCTCAGAATATGGCCATTACACTCATCATTTCCCAACTCTACCTCAATTTCGCCAAACCTTAGCCACAATATGCCAAACGTCTCGGCCAAAGCCCGCTCAACCACTTTCTACTAAGGCTGACATTACTGATATTTGATACAGTTCGTCATTAGTACCCGCGCGAATAAGGCAGTCTCCACAATATAAGGATATTCACTTTGTGTCCAGCGGTCCCTTGCACCCTGTACATGATATCATGTCTGCGTCCTCACCACTAAAGGAAAACCGCAAGTTGAAAGTTCCCCTTGTCACCTCCCAGGATCCCCTGTATTCTCTCATTTTTCACTATGACGAAGATATACTGGAAGAACTCACTACCCCTAATTGCCCATGAAATGTGCTTCATCATCGAGCACTCTTTCTTTAACATGATGCCTTTCATCCTCCTCGCCAAACCTCCATATGCGCAATCGAAACCAAGGATTTTATTCCTTCGGGGCATATAGACTGGTTCAATAACCCTATCCTTGCCCCATATTCTTTTGAAGAAGGAAACATGGCCAACATCTCCCCCATCGTGAAAATTGACATTTCCATTAAACCGAGAATCATAGAAGAAATCACCATTGGCGTCGCATGCTCCCCTGAAGAACTCATTGCTTATAAAGCCCTCTTTTAGGAATACCAGGACATTTTTGCCTGGTCATATACGAAGATGCCCGACCTTGATCCATCTATCGTCGAACATCGCATTGACACTTGGCCATATATCACTCCAGTTTGTCAAAAGCAACGACCCCTTCACCCATCCAAATCTACAACTATCAAAGCCAAAATTGACAAGTTACGTTCTTTCGGGTTCATTTACCCTACTGCGTACACTTCGTGGGTATCCAACCCCATCCCTGTTAACAAAAGACATGGCACTATCTGCGTCTGCACCGACTTTCATGATCTCGACCATGCTTGTTCCAAAGACAACTTTCCAACCCCTTTCATCGACCAAATTATTGATGACTGTGCCGACCATGAGGCACTATCCTTTATGGATGGGTTCTCCAGCTACATTCAAATCCAAATCCATCCAATAGATCAGTATAAAACCGCTTTTAATACCCCTTAGGGTACCTTTGCTTATCGTTTCATGCCTTTTGGACTCAAGAATGCCGGTGCTATGTTTCAATGAGCCATGACCTATGTTTTCCATGATCTTGCTTGCATCATCCTCACTTATTTGGATGACCTCAATGCTCGATCCAAAAAATGAATCAACATTTAAAAGACTTACACATTGTTTTCCAACGATGTCGCCAGTATAATATCCACTTGAACCCCCTCAAGTGCGTATTTTGCGTCACTGCCATACGCCTCCTTGGGTTCATAGTTTCCCAACACGACATCATGGTGAACCCCCTCAAGGTCCAACCTATCATGAAAATTCCACCACCAAGGAATTTATGACAACTGCAAAGCTTGCAAGGCAAATCCAAGTTTTTACGTCACTTGTCCCAAACTACGCCACTCGCATGCATGGTTTCCTCTGCTTACTGCATCATGATATCCCATTACGATGGGATGAACATGCTGAATCAACTTTTGATGATTTAAAATCCGCCTTATCCAATTCCCCTTTGATTAGTCCTCCAGACTATGATCGCGATTACATCCTCTACTTGTCAGCCTCACCCGTCTCAGTAGTAGAAGTTCTCATCCAATTAGGGGATGATGGGCGTGAACATTTCATTTACTACATCAATAAAAATCTTTCAGGGCCACCCCTGAAGTACAATCATGATGAGAGACTTTCCCTAACAGTTGTCCTCACAGTGCAAAAGTTGTGCCATTATATCCTGCTTCGAACTACCTAAGTCATAGTAGATTCTAACCCCATGCAATACTTTCTTAGTCACCGACAGATTAATGGAAAAATTGCTCGATGGATCGTTATCCTCCAGGAATACGACCTAGAGTTCTCAACTCCCAAAAGCAAGAAAGCGCTTGTCCTTGCCGAACTCATTACAACTTTTCCCTCGGATGCCACATCTTCCCCCGTCAATACGGATTTTCCCAACGAACACCTCTTCTTCATCCCCTCCGATGATCCTTGGTACGACGAACTTCTCGTCTACCTTCAGACACAGAAGTTTGGGTCTCATATCTCTCGAGACGATAGTTAACGCATTTGCCATTAGGCCCCTTGATATCTCCTCATCAGAGACATTCTTTATCGACATGGGGTCGACACCATTCTTTGTTGATATTTGACCATTGACAAAGCTGATAGAGTCTTGAACGATTACGATAGCGGCACTTGCGGTGATCACCTCTCAGGTATGTCCACCTCCCAAAAAATCATTTGAGCAGGCTAGTTCTAGCCCACATTGTTTCATGATTGCATCCACTCTTTCAAGCGATGTGACAAATTCCATCTCTATCATCATCGCCAGCCCCTTCTACAAATGGGGCATAGACTTTATGACTTGTCATCCTCCATCCAGTAATGGACACAAGTACATTGTCATGGAAAACAATTACTTTACCAAATGGGTTGAAGCCATGCCCACTGCCAACAATACTACTGGCACAACAACGCGTTTTTTCTTCAACCATGTCATTACTCGATTCGAAGTCCCACTACAGTCAGTGTCCAATCACGATAAACAATTTGATAACGATATCTTCACGGAACTCTCCTCAAATTTAGGCTTCTCCCATGAGTTTGCCTCCCCATAATACCCTCAGTCCAATAGATAGGTTGAGGCTATCAACAAAGTCCTGAAAACCATGCTACAAAGTACCATCAACAAACATAAAAACAACTGACATCATATGTTGTTTTCCATGTTGTGGAATTATCGCACGATAGTCAAAACTGCCACAGATTTTACACCATTCCACCTTGTCCATGGGATTGAAGCCACCCTCCCTATCGAGTGTGGAATCCCCACGTTACGCACTGCCATTGAGCTATTACTTGACACTACCCCAATGGAGCAGCGCTTGCTGACCTTAGAGTCGCTAGATGAAGATCGTCGGTCTTCATTATAGAGCAATGAGGCAGCTAAAAAACAGTCCAAAGCCACCTTCGACTGCCATGCCAACCTTCGCTCATTCAACGAAGGGGATCTTGTCTTAGCCTATGATATCGCCCACGATACCCTCGTCTAGGGGAAATTCGAGTCATTATGGAATGGACCCTACATCGTCCAACACTGCCTCACTAAGGGGGCCTATCTTGGCCTCTCCAGAAGGCTACCCTCTTAAAGAACCTGTCAACGAGTTGTACCTAAAGAAGTTTTACACCTAAGCATATCCATTCTACCTTAGGTTTTTCTTTGTACACATTAGTAGAGTTTTTAGTCTTGTTTTCCACCACCATTCCACATGTCTGATCTATCGTCTATTTTATTGATAGATGCATCATCCATCATCCTACCACATCGGTCACGCTGACGGTGCTAATCGCTAGGCCCAAAATATCGCTTCGGCCGTTTGGGCCCTCTATACCCCCTCACATGTGCTGGTCCACTCCAGTGGCATATGTTTGAACTCGACCACCAAAAACCAAGCTAAATACACTACTATCATTAGTCTCCTCGCCGAGTCCAGTCACCGCCACATTCGTCACATTAGCATTCTATTAGATTCCCAACTTGTCGTCCTGCAACTTAACAATGTATATCATGTTCGCGATCCTTGCCTCTTTTGCAAATACTTGCAAGTTAGACTTTTATCTCGCAACTTTGATTCAATCACAGTTACACATATTCCAAGACAATTTAATTAAATAGCAGATAATATGGCTAACCTAGTATTAGATTGGCATTCATCACATCAAAATATCATCACATATACATAAACATCATACATCTATCACAACATATAGAAAATACATCATAAATCATAAAAAACATCCAACACATAAAGACATGAATGATCCCAAAATATATGTCCATATATATATAGATATATATATATCATCAATAATGTCACAAGTGTTTACAACAATACAAAATACATCGCCCATAGGCCAGTGAGTCCCCTCACCCCTATAGGTGCAAAATGGGTACCCCCTACCCTATACAAAATGGGTATCAACTACCCTATACAAAATGGGTATCAACTACCCTATACAAAATGGGATCCCGAGCCTATATATACACAACCCTGACACTCATGGTGCCCCCAGAGCTCCCCCCAAGGTCCTTTGTCAGTTGAAGGAGCCCCACCAGTTGGGGGGCCTCCAGGTCCAGGGGGAAACCGACCAATCATCTCTACCCCTGCTACAACCGCCCGATGGATCAGAGTCCGCCACTCCGTAGGTACGCCCACACACTGCTCCAGGACCTCCTTGTCCTGGATGTGGGTCCACATAGCATCCAATACACCCTGCAACACTCACTCAAAGTGACGTCACAGGTCCTCTACCAACGCCCCGACCTCTGTCTACGACGCATGTGCTGGTCCAACACCAACATCATCTTGTCTCCACCTTTTCCCCACCCTCGACTCTACCGGCGACGGTCTTATTGGTCCTCGACGGGATGAATCCCTGACCATCTTTGCCTCACAGCCTTAGGGTCCCACATCTGCAAAACAACACCAAAGGTGGAGTTAGCATCCATGTATACATATATAATCATATGCTACGCTATCAAAATCGTGAAACATAAAAACAAAGACATACCTCGAACATCCCAGTCCTCCCTTGGAGGTAGCATCATGTTTGGGTCATGTCGGTAATCCATACCAGCGTATGGGTACTGTAGTATCACATGTGGCATCTGCCGCCACACACGCACCACCGTGGCCGTGAAGTAATGACCACCCTCTCCATTCCCATGTCGAGCCAACACATGGGCCCACCGCATTAGTCACGACTCTCATGGCCTTGCAGGCTCCAACGAAATCCTAGGGTGCAATAGGGGAACTCTCTAAAGGAACCAAGCCACCAGAATATACCCAAAGGGAAAGTCACAAGAGTCGGATTTCCAACACCGATGAATCTACCCCATCATCCTAGTGTGCAGCAGAATCCCCCAGGAAAAATAGTCCCCATCAAGGACCCTCTCCACGATTCTTAGCTGACCTGCTGAGATCCACTGAGTCGCCAAGGATCGGTAGATCCTCACCACCATAGTGACGATACACTCCGTTAAGAGCTCCTCAATCGCCTCAATCCTGATGACCGAACCTGACATCGGTTGTGACCCTGTGCAGTGGCGAGAAACCAAGTCTCCCACTCTCTCATCCCCTGACAACTGAGGGTCAGTAGGAAGGGCCATCCCATGGAATGGGAGCCCCTTCAAAAAATAAACATCCTCGACAGCCGAGAATATAAGTTGATGTCCCTTGACAATGAAACACTGTAGATCAGTGCTCCACATGGCTATTAGATACTGGAGTAGGAAAACCTGCGACTGTATCAAAGGGTAGTCAAAGAAATTGAGCAACTCGTAGGCTACCAAGTGCCTCCGAACTTCTGACTGTTATCTCACCACCTCCCAGAGACGGTCCCAATCTCGCTCCCTCCAATGAACTGACATCATGCTCTTTGGACTATGATGATCACCTACATCCACACACAAACCATCATCATCCATACAAACCATAAAAAAATTCAAAATTTCAACACCCTTAGCCTTGCCTCCAATGCACGAATTTCACCCATACAGGTGCGCACATGTGTGCGCCTATTTGTTGCACAGATGCGCACTCATGCACAACTATCTACAAAAAATCCACGCATCCCATGTGCAACTGTCACCCAGACATGTGTGTACATGTGTGCACCTGTTCTCTGGATATATGCACACTGATGCACAACTATTTGAGAAACAATTGTGCACAATGCACAATTGTCAGTTTAACAGACACACATCTCATGCGCGGCTGTACTTCCCTTCCCCGTGCCCATATGCGCGGCTATGTCAAGCAAAACCACACACCATTCGCATGAAAATGAATTATACCCATGCATATGCGCACAAGTATTTCTCCTTCTCCCACATGTTGGTGGGCCCCTACCCAAAACTACCCTTGTACGACCATCCATACACCCGCTAAGTACATTCTACAAATTTCAAATTATGCGGGAGGATGGGACCACTAACTTGGCTCTCGCAACTCTTGGATCGGTCGACCCACGCTCCCATAATCTCCAAATCTCCTCAAGATGCTCTCGTACAAATGAGGTGGCATTGTGGGCCCACTAGCCATATATAGTCCCTTTTTCCAAACTTCCACACTCAGTTACATGAGCCCATAGCCTCCATTTTCCAATCCATTTTTAGCCTTGAGATCTTGGTCCCACCATCTACACATTCACATTCCCCAGGTCATCATCTGAACCTGGCCCCGGAGGAGCATTTTTCTCACGTCATGTTCAGGTATGCATACTCATGTTCACATTTATCAAATAACTGCTATATGTTCTTTATCATCAGATATTGTTCACGTCGGGTATTTGGTTTTCATATGTGCAGGTACCTGTTCATCAAAGTGACGTCACCCCTTCAGGTATATGTTTGACACTGGCATGTAATTATCCCCTCTGTAAATCAATTGCATCTCCCAGTTACCCCCTATGACTTTTACCTTTAGGGTCCTTACATCCGATTCTGCAGTACTGCCACCTCTACTGCATTTGGGTACTATCACCCGATAGAACTCTCCCCCACATGAGTTGTCCCATTCATAGTTCCCCTTGGTAACTTGGCACTCATGCTGATTTCACCCCTAGGGATGGGAGTCCCGATAGTCTTCTGCACTTTCGAGAATGAACCATCCTTATTCTCATCATATTGCTAGCTTTCCCAATGGATTCCTAGGCCATATCATCTCGATTCTATTGACTGTACCTTCGCAATATCATTAGCCCTCCATCTCATCCACCATCAGTTTTCCCATCTGCAGATTGTCCCCCATTCATTTACCTCATACAGAAACCCACCTATGGGGCCCCCACCCTCCACCAGTTCTCTTTCACAAATTGTGCCCTCACAGGCCAAGCCATCTTTCACTGGGGCACCCGTTTCTGTATCTGTACACTCAACCCAAATTATTCTTTATTTATTTGGTAATTGTAAAAAGCCTTTGTTTCCAGCATTTACTTAGCTTTTTTGTCATCACCCTTGATGACCTTCTTTTTCCGGCAACGCAATCCATGTCTCCCTTGGTTAGGGCATCCACTCTTTCTTCATTCTAACATCGTTCACAAACCCTGAGTATCCCAAGTCCATGTACCCACGATCTCTGAGTTTTTCCACTTTGTTAGCCTCTGGCACAATTTAACCCCATATCTAGTCGTCCCCTTGATACTATATATAGTTTTACGATTTCTGCCAATCATCCTCTAAAATTCCCTAACCAAGGGCAGTCTTGAGTCTCACCACATCTTGACTTTGTTCATGTTACTTGTCAATACCTGAGCTCATCTCATTGGATTTCACGAAGCCCTTTTCTTCTTGGAGTCGCCTCTCCCTTTTTGTTGACATCAACACAATTTCTAGAAGGGTGACAATATCTTGACTCTCATTACCCTTACAATGAGGAGTCTTGGACGACCCAGAGAGAATCATCATTGCTCTCTGATTCCGTTGACCCCCATAACATTCAAATTCAACAAACTCTCATGATACGGTGGGTCTTATTATGCGACTATTGTAGTTGTTTCATACCAGCCGAAGACCTTTGAATTCGTTAGGCCATCAATGCCTACGAGTCATTGACACTTATTACATGCGTCCTTGCCTCATTTTAGAGTATGTTCACCATTCAGAACTATCATCTGCCGTTATCAACCACCCCTGAGGGTGCTGCAATTATCTACATCAACATACATCTTCAATTACTGTCTCACATTTTGGTTACATGACACGAGCATGGGGCATGCCCACCTCGTTTGTACACAAATTTTCTTTTTTCTCCCAAGAGAAAGGTTTGGGTCCCACAATTTCCCCTCTCCCTCCAACGGATCTCTCTTGTAGTTCCTCTCAGCACTCTTAATTACAATGACACTCTCAGTAAAAAAAACATTGATGTATTTCGGCTATATGTATACTCCTAACCTCACACATCAGGGGGCATCTGTTATCACTGAAATATCGTCCGCAACATTGCACACAAATGGTTACATAAATACAGCAAGGCCAACAACAATTAGTTCACTTGCAGCACTGAAATGCATTCAAAAGGCAAAAAACTATACAAATTGGGTAAAAAATTGACATGCGCAAATTCACCAAAGGAAACACATGCACAATCCGCATTGTGCGCGGGCCAACAAAGTCCTCAGAGTGCACAATGCGCTAAGCGCACGACTGTGTAGGAGAAAAGCTACACACTTCTATGAACGACAGATTTATGGATCTTGTAAGCCTCTCAACCACTTATGGACGAGATGCCAACACAATTTGACCTTCATATATGAGGGAAATCCAAATGGAGGGATGGTCAAGGACTAGAGGGTGCCCTAAAAGGCCCCTTGTTCACACCAAAAACCAATTACATTTTTCCTTGAAGAAATGCTATAAATAAGAGCCATGGGTGCACTAAGAAACCAAGATCTTCATAGTATTGTTATGCTGCAAGAATTCTCCCTTGAGAATCCCCTTTTCTCTTTGGAGCCTTCAAGCATCATTGCAATAGGCCATTCCACTCACCTCTTGAAGGAATAGGCATTGTTGTTCTTCACCATTGGCCATTTTCCTTCCATTGTAAGAAGAGCTCTCCATTAGGAAACTCAAGAGCCCTCCCAAGGAGAAAGAGGGAACTCATAAGTCCTCCATTTTCTCTATGATGTTTTGCCGACTAATCTATTGATCCATTGGTAGCATTATGTTGGTCATTGGTTGATTTTTATGGTTATAAGTTTCTCATGCTTTCTAACTTTTATGTCTTAGTTGTTTTAGTTTATTTCTTTGTTTATACATGTGTTTGGCTTGTTTAACCCACTCACAAACTTCTGTCTTGTCTAGCAGGCTCATCTCGACATGCAAGTGTTGTTGTTTTTCTCACCCAAGTGACAAAACCAACACAACACTAAGGTCATGAAAATAATGAGTCCTCATTAAAGGATTAGTTAGTTGATTGGTGGAAGATAATATTGGGGTTCTTACTGAAGTGTCTCATTCTAGTTTGGGGTTGGATGGGGTTTATTCTTTTCTTTCAAGAAGATTTGAAAAATATTCTAGAATTTTGTTGGAAATGGGGCTCAACCATGGTATACCTCGTGATGTAATCTCCATTTTCTAATGCATGCTATGAAAAAGTGGATTTAGCACATGTATGGTGTTGAGAACACACTTATACTGAGAGGGGGAGGGGGGTGAATTGGTATAATTTTTTTTTTTTACTTTTTCAAATATTCATCAACCATAGGAAAACAATCACATATGAGATCTATTAACTACAAAACATAGAACACAAGATTTACGTGGAAACACTTTTGAGAGAAAACCACAAAACTTCTCTTTATAATATTGGATTACTGAGAGGGGGGGGTGAATCGGTAATAGAGCAATTCAATCCTTTTCTAACTACAATATGAAAGTATTATATCAATGTAGAATTATCATCCAATAATTGCAGAGTAAATAAACAATGAACAAATGATAAATCATACACATACACAATACACCAGTGTTTTTACCTGGAAACCCAAAGCGGGAGAAAACCGCAAAATGTTTTTTCTTATATGTGTTTAAGAATTACATTCATTGGAAGCACCAACTTCCTTTGTTTTCCAGCTGCAACGGGAAGGAGGCTCCAACCCCCTAGTTTCTCATGATACAACTTGAAGGAAGCTGAAACTCCCCAATTCTCTGTCTACAACCAGAAGGAGGCTACAATCCCCTATGTTCTTCGGCTACAACCGGACGGTGGCTGCAACCACCTATCCTTGCCTCGTCCAACCACCTTGAATAAAAGTAGAATGATGGATCGACTGTCACACTATCAATGTGAGATATATTGTTGTAAACCTGTACCAATCAACCTATACCATAAACAAGTGCATAAACCATGCACTAACCTATACCTCAACCTGTAATCATCCTATAGCATAAACAAGTGCATCAACCATGCACTGACCTGTACCAAACAACCTGTAATCAGCCTGTACCATAAACAAGTGTATCAACCATGCACCAACCTGTACCTCAACCTATAATCAACCTGTACCATAAACAAGTGCATCAACCATGCACCAACCTGTACCTCAACATGTACCATCAATGAGTGCATCAACCATGCACCAATCATGCATCAAATACACATAAACTATGACTCATCAAGATGTACCAACATCATCAACTATACACCTCATGTATGTGCCAACTCATCAACTACTTGTCTCAACCATGTACCCAACATGTACCTCAACCAAAATACCTCATCAATTTCATCATCCAAATCTGATTTGTAACTCTGTAGTAGACCTGGTGTATATGATCACATACCTGCAAACCTTCCTTAACTTTAACAACAAGATACTAACATTTTATCAAACTTTACTTTAGTCTCATATGGCTAGTTTTGGATTAGTCAACAACCCTAACTTGCAATAATCATAACTATGTGCCTGTAATGAATAAATATATGAAAATAGTACATAATGTTCTTTAGTGTCTTTTATGCAATTCCTCCAGATTTCACTACTTGGAACCTCTCAGAAAAGGAGTTATAGCAAAAATGACATACCTTGTTGAATTTTGGCTTATTCAAGAGAGAGAACTTGTAGAGCATGCCCCACACAGAATATTTGTTGTATGGATATGAAAATTTTACACAAAATACTAAAGAATGTACTCTAACCAATACATTTGGTCTTATTGAATTTGGATCTATGATGAAGAAGTTATGATGTTTTTACCCGAAACACCTGTTTTAGACTAGTTTTAGGACTAGCCACAAACCCTATTTTCCACGATGTGTAACTCCAAAAATAAAACGATCCACAAGCTGAAATTTGTATCATAGCTACTTGGATATGTTTTCTTAATGACCTCCCAATTTCACGGTTTGAATCATTCTAGAAAAAATGTTTTCGCGAAAATGGTGAGATAACCTGTAAATAACATACCTTAGAAAGCATCATCAAAATAATTTATCCTCCCTTGAATTCCAGCCTTCTTTACTTCACCTTCCCTATGAAATTTGGCTTAGATATCCCTTGGTTACCTCAGTCACCTGTAGATATTCAATATGCTCAAGTGTGATTAAAATGAGAGAGCCTTACCTCTTATTTATACTTTCATACTTTAACCATCTTAACCCACTTTCCTTTACTTTTATGAGAGAGTGTGATTCAATATTTATACTTTTATACTTTAACCATCTTAACCCACTTTCATTATTTTAGGGTTAACCCACTTCTAACCACTTGTCCAATTAGTAGTTTATCCATTAAATTTATTATTTAAATAATTTATCTTGTATCCAATTTGACTTGTAGTATACTCATCACTTCACTTTACCTCAAGGGGTTACCTTCTAACTATCTTAAACCACTTTCCTTATTTTAGGGCTAACCCACTTCTAACCACTTTTCCACTTAGTAATTTCTCCATTAAATTTATTATTTAAATAATTTATTTTGTATTCACTTTGAATTATAGTACACTCATCACTTCACTTTATTATTTACCTTCTAAAATCTCTTAAACCACTTTGACTACTTTGACCTTTTGGGGCTTCTAGATGACTCATGAGGGTTCTCCAACTTCACATGGCCATAACTCTCTAACCGTGAAGAGTTATGCAACGTTCCACATACCACCGGAAATGGCATGACATGTACTATCCATATAGAATATTCTTACCTGCAAATATATCAAAACTCATACCATTATACTTCAAACAAACTTGGGTCCATTACCCAAACCTTTCTCCAACTTCACATGACCATAACTCTCTAACCGTGAGGAGTTATGTGATGTTCCACATACCACCAGAAATGGAATGACATGTAATATCCATATGGAATAGTCTTACCTGAACATATATCAAAACTCATACCATCATCCATCAAACAAACTTGGGTCCATTACCCAAACCTTTGTGCTACCAGAATTCACTACCAAACTTTCTTCAAGGGTTGACATCAATGACAACCAACCCAATTAATCAACATATAATTATTTGTAGTCATCAACCTAATGTTACAATTATTTGTAGGAACCAACCTACCAAAGACACCAATCTCCACTTCTACAAACCCTGGTAGGCACCGACCTACTCTTATAGATCTTCGTAGACACCAATCCCCACTGCTAAGCACCAACTTAGCAAGAGACACCAATATTTTTGTTTGAGAGACACCAACCTTCAAGTTACAATTTCTTCTTTATTACATATAACTTCTTCAAAATATGATAACATTTACATTACTTTCACCGAGTCTACTTTGTACTTCTTCCTTCACCGAGTCTGCTTTGTACTTCTTCCTTCACCAAGTCTGACCAAAATTTGAATTTCCAAATAAAATTTATGCTAACTTTTCCAAAGCTTGCTAATTTTTTCCTCTTCCCAAGAAAAAACTTGTATAACATGCCACATATCCAATTTTGCAAATCTGATTTTGAAAATTTTACATGAGGTACTTCGGTATGTCGATCCCTAGAAATTTCATAGTTTGAAAAATCCCAAAAAAGAAGTTATAGAGAAAATGCCAAGTTGGCCTATTTGAAATAGATTTCAAGACCATTAAAAAACCCTAAATTCCACAGGGTATATCTCAGAAGGTATGGTGAAACAAAGTCTTAAATTTTTACCTAAGGTACTTCTGTATGTCTCCTTAGATCCCTGAAATTTCATAGTCTGAAAAGTCTCGGAAAATAAGTTATAGCGAAAATGCCAAACTAACTTGTTTGAAACTAATTTCAGGACTATTCAGAAACCCTAACTTCCAAAGGTCATATCTTAGAAAGTATAGTGAACAAACATCTAAAATTTTAACCACGTGTACCCAGAGATATCACCTCAAAATTTCATGATATGAAACTTCCCTGGAAATAAGTTATAGCAAAAATGCCAAACTGACCTATTTGAAACTGATTTCAGGAGCATTCATGAAGCCTAACTTCCATAGGGAATATCTTAGAAAGTGTAGTGAACCAATGTCCAAAATTTTGACAACAAGTGTCTAAAGATTTCGCCTCTGTCTCCTCAAAATTTCATGGTCTGAAATGTCTCAGAAAATAAGTTATCATGGAAATGCCAACCTAACTCGAAACTCATTTTGCAACTCTCCCCTTTTGGAATGATATTCAATCTTTTCTCATCCACTTCTTCAAATGTTATTACATTTTTCACCCACACAGTTTCTCTCAATACTTTTTTTAAATTTTTTTATCAGAACCCTTCATGAAGGGACATGTTAATTCAAAAAGACACGACACTCATTAATTAAATAATTAATTCCCTTTTTTATTTCACTTTTCCAAATACCATGGCTTCCAAACCCATGGGTTTGAAT
>JASDQU010102162.1:386191-408112 GCA_032191745.1 Picea mariana | reverse complement strand
TATATATACATATAAAGTCAATCTTGGAAATGTTGTGTGTATTGGTGAAGTCGTAATATGACATTAATGACAATATTAATCCTTTGACATCAATGACAATAATTCCAATAATCTCCTCGATTGTCATTGATGACAATCCTGCAACGAAACACATAGTCCACTAGGCATATAAATAATTTCCCCTTGTCTGCAACTCTTGCTCTTTGACATCAATGGAAAATGGATGCTACCCCTGAGCTTGTGCTTCTCCTTAAACACTTAGTGATGAGATGGATATTATTCCTAACTTCTATATGAAATATTCCAATGTCTCATTGGGAAGGGGTTTTGTGAAAATATCCACACTTGTTCTTTGGTGAAAATATATTCCAACTTGACATTATGTTCTATTATTTATTCTCTTAAGAAGTGATACTTGATTGAAATATGCTTTGTTTTTGAGTGCATAACATGATTCTTTGAAATATTTATTGCACTTCTATTGTGACAAATTATTTATATTGGATGATAACATTCTACCTTAATATCTATCAATGTCTGCTTCATCCAAATAACTTGTGTGCAACATGATGTTGCTGCTATATACTCGACCTTTGCTGTGGATAGAGAAAATAAACGTTGTTTATTTATCAACCAAGACACTAGACTATTTCCCAGAAATAATGCTTCTCCACTTGTATTTTTCCTATCATCAACACTATCTTCCCATTCTGCATTTGTATATGTTGTTAGAGTAAAACATTCACCTATTGAGTACTAGAAGCTGAAGTCCAAGGTTCCCTTTAGATATTTGAATAGTCTTTTCACTGTTTGCAGATGAGTTTCTTTTGGTGCAACTTGAAACCGTGCAACCAATCCTACTGCTTGCATAATGTCCGACCTTGATGTTGTCACATAAAGTAGGTTACAAATCATTTCCCTATAAAATGTTTGATTTTCTTACAAAGATTCATCATATTTTCTCAATTTACAACCTACGACCATGGGTGTGCTGACTGGTCCACAATATTCCATTCTGAACTTCTTCAACATCTCCTTGATATACTTGGTTTGTGAAATGAATATGCATTTGTCGAATTGAGAAATATATAAACCAAGAAATATTGACAATTCACCAAGCATAGACATCTCAAACTCATTTTGCATTTATATTGCAAACTCTTGGCACATTTTGTTCATACTACCTCCAAAAATGATGTCATATACATAAACCACAACAATCAACTGATTTTCTCTTATTGTCTTGATGTAGAGATTATTGTCAACAATTCCTCTTTTGAATCCTTGTTGTTGTAGATATTATTCAAGTCTTGAATACCAGGATCTGGTAGCTTGTTTTAGACCATAAAGTGATTTCTTCAATCTGCATACATGATTCTTGTTTTTCGATAATAAGATTCCTTATTGTTGTTCAATGTATACTTCTTCATCTAAATTTTCATTGAGAAAGGCATACTTGACATCCATTTGATAGAGTTTGAAGTTATTGAAACACATAAATGCCAAAAACATTACGATAGCTTCTAGTCTTACATCTGGGGCAAAGGTGTCTTCGAAATCAATACCTTCAATTTGAGAATATCCTTTACAAACCAGTATTTCTTTATTTCTTATTACTTGTCCATCTTCTTTCAACTTGTTCCTAAAAACTCACTTGGTTCCAATCACATTTTTATATTTTGGTCTTGGAACAAGTTCCCATGTCTCATTCTTCGCAATTTGATTAAGCTCTTCTTCCATGGAATCAATCCAATGCTTGTCTTAGCTAGCTTTTGTAAAGTTCTTAGGCTCTATTTTAGATAGCAAATAGAAGTTTGGATGTTTTGGTTCACTTTCTAGTCTTCTTCTATTTTGCACTCCTGTATATTTATCACCAATAATTTGAATTTTTGAATGATTCTTTTGGACAAATCTATATTGTGTCTTTGTATTCTGACATCTTTTTCTTCTTCTTATTTGCAACTTGGATCCCCTGTTTGAACATGTGATTTCACCTTTTGATGCCCTACTTCATCCACTTTCACATTGATAGTCTCTACGATTTTCCCAATGTTTTATTGTAACATCGATAATCCTTGATTCTTGATGAATAACCAAGAAATATACCTTCATCATCTTTGGAGTCGAATTTTCACAAGTCCTTATCATCTCTTTTTATGTAGCACTATCTTCCAAAAACTTTGAAGTATTTAACTATTGTTGGTCTACCCTTCCATAATTCATAAGATGTTTTGTTTTTGTTGACTTTGATTTTCCCTTTATTCAGAATGTAGACTGCTGTGTTGATTGTCTCTCTCCAAAACCTATATGATTGCTTAGCTTCATTTAACATTGTTCTAGGAATCTCTTGTACTATTCAATTCTTCCTTTCTACCACTCCATTCCGTTGTGGAGTCCTTGCAGATGAAAAATATCTTTTTATTGCATGAAGCTCACAAAAATCTTCAAATTTATTTGAAATAAGCTCACCTCCTCTATTTCATCTCAAACATTTTATTTTCAAATCGGTTTCATTTTCAACCAAGGATTTGAATGCTTTGAACTTCTCAAACGCTTCAGATTTTTATTTTAGAAACGTAACCCATGTCATTCTAGCATAATCATTAATGAACAACATGAAGTAATTTTCACCTTGTAGACTTTGTGTTCTTGTAGGCCCACAAATATTTTTATGAAAGAGTTCTAATGACTTCATTGTTGAGTACTATTTGAATCTTTCTCTTGTCTATTTTCCCTATTGACATTGCTTGCAAAGAGTGTATGAAGGCTTAACAATTTTGGCATGTCTCACACTACTTGTTTAGTGTTGTTTTTTACTAGATTATCAAAGTTTATATGGCCCATTCTTCTATTCCATAACCAACTTTCATATATTTGTCCCATATAACATTTTTCTCCCTTGATCTCATTGAGGATGTATACATTATTTGAGGTTCTATATGCATTTGCCACTAGTCTCCCCGATCATTTCTTCTTTATGTTAAAGCCTTGAGATTGAAATGTGAGATTGTGTCCTTGGTCACACATTTGACTAACATTGAAAAGATTGTGCTTCAAACCTTCAACATACAGGACATTTTCTGTTTTATTCTTTCCAATATTGAGACTAGGAATACCTTTTCCATCTATCCTTGTAGTAGCCTTATCTCCAAATGTCACACTATCTTCGTTAACTTCTTTCAAAGTGAGAAAATTTCTCTTGTCACATGTCATGTGACTTGAGCATCCACTGTCAATGTACCATTGGTTTCCTTCGTTTTGAGCATGAAGGGTAGTCTACACAAGCACAGATTCCCCCTTTTTCTACTTTTCTTGCTCTTACTTCCTTTTCCAAACTCCCGTGGGTTCTTTCTTTTGTTTAGCAAGGGTATCCACTTCCTTGTTTTGTTTAGAAGTTTCCATTGGGTCACTTCAACAAAAACGTGCTATATGAACACAATTGTTGCACTTATAACATACAATATTGTAATAAAATAATGGAGCAAATGAATTATAGTTTATATTTGAGAACCCATAAGTACTTATATTTTTGTTCCATACATAATTATTTATTGCATGTGCTCTACAATATATTGCTTTATGACCAAAGTGATTGCAAGAAAAACAATAACTAAGGAAACGAGTTTTGGTACCGACTTGTGCAAGGCCATCTTGTTGGGAAGGATATTCTAATTATGTCCTTGTTTTCCTATGGAGGAATGTCAATTTTCTAGGGAACATCATTTTGTCTCTTCCTGTTGTCTTCGTCACTGATGGAGTGAGTACATAATCATATATTTTATATTTTCCTTCATTTTCTTTCTTCGGCGACTCTGCATCTTTTGAATATTCTTTGTTCGTAATTTGACTCTTATCATAGCCAATACCAATTTTAATGAGTGGTGACCTTTGGCATTTGATGATATCATCTAAGGTTTCAGTTCTCTTTTCAAGCTTCAAGCTTCTAATCAACTAAGCAATTGGATTCTCCAATTCCTTTCTTAAAGAAATAATTTCATCTTCTAGCTTCTCACAATTTTCTTCCTTTTCCTTTCGCTGGATTATCACCACTCCTTCCATCCTTTTTTCCTCTTCTAGTTGAATCTTTAGGATGATAATAGTCTTCTCTGTTTCTTCAAGGATATTTGACATTTTTGTTTTTGCATCTTGATATTTCTGCAATTGCTCCTTCATATTTCTACGGTTGCTCCTTTTGTTTCAAATTCTTTTTCTTAAGCTTCTTTATTTCACTTAAGGCACAAATAAGTTCTTCTTCAAGATCCACTTCTGCATCAGTTTCAACATTTTGTCCCTCTTTTGAATTCGTCATTTCTTTCCCTTTGTATTCATTTTCCAAAGTATTGATATTCTTTTCCATTGCTATGAAGAGAGTTTCCTCTCTATCTCTATCAAAGATACTTTCATCGCTCTCTTCAGAAGAGTCATTGACCCCTTTTGAGTAGAGACTCTTAGTTTTCTTATAAGTATTCTTCTTCTTTTCACGCTTGTTATTTTTGTATTGATGATGCTTTCTTCGTTTCTTTACGTTATGGTCTTCTTGATCATCCCTACTTTCATTTTTTGCATATGGACACTTAGCAACAAAATGCTCTACTTTTTCACAATTAAAGCATTTAAAGGGTAACTTACCTTTGTATTTTCCAAATCCATTTTCGAGATTTTTCACAAAATGTGTTTCCTTTGTGATTCACAACTGGAATAGTTATTTGATTTGTGTTATTTGTTCTTCATCTTTTTTGAATATTTGAAGGTTGCTTCTCACTTTGATGGCTTCTCTTTCTCAGTCCTCATTTCATATGACATGAGAATCTCATGCAATTCATCCATTGTCAATGAATAAATATCCTTCATTTATTCAATTCATAAATATTAAGAGAATTGACCTTATCACCTTTTGCACAATAATTGGTTCTTCAACCTTTTAACCCATCCCTTCTATGTTGTTGACAATTTCATCCACACAAAGGAGATATCCTGCAACATTTTCTTCGTCTTTAATTTTTAGACTCTTGAACTGTCATCTATGATTTTGTGGCTTTTCTTTATTAACCTTGTCATCACCTTCATAGATGTTTGTAAGTTTGTCCCAAATGTCCTTTTCCGATTCACAATGCGTTCCCTTGACAAAATCTTATTGTAACAAACCACACAAGATGACATTCATGGATTTTACATTATTTTCACTAGCCTTCTTTCCATCTTGATCCGTTGGTGAAGTTGTTGGAGCTTTATAACCAGTCACAACAGATTTCCAAATATTGAAACCAAAATCCATTAAATAGGTTCACATCCTTATGATCCAGAAGACATAGTTTGTCCCATAAAACAACAGAGCCTTGTTTTTGAAGAAACCTTCTTTACAACCCATGTGTGCTCTTGAGATCTACCTTCAAGTGGTTAAATTGTTCCAGAAGGAGCCAACTCTGCTACCAATTGTTGAGAACACATTTATACTGAGAGAAGGGGGGGGGGGATCATTATAAGACATTTTTCTTACTTTTTCAAACATTCATGAACCATAGGAAAACAATCACATATGATATTTATTAACTACATAACATGGAACACAAGATTTATGTGGAAACCCTTTCGGGAGAAAACCACAAAACGTCTCTTTATAATTCTTTGTAGGCATCAACCTACTGTTACAAAGATTTGTAGGCACCAACCTACTAGAGAAATTGATCCCCATTGGTACAAACCCTTGTAGGCACCAACCTACTCTTACAAATAATCATAGACACCAATCTACTAGAGACACCAATCCCCACCACTAAGCACCAAATTAGTAAGAGACACCAATCTCTTTGTTTGAGCGGCAACAACCTTCAAGTTACAATTTCTTATTTAATACATATAACTTCTTTAAAACATAATAACATTTACATTACCTTCATTGAGTTTGCTTGCTACTTCTGCCTTCACTAGATCTGACCAAAATTTGAATTTCCAAATGAAATTTATGGAAACTTTCCCAAAGCTTGTTGTTTTTTGCCTCTTCCCAAGAACGAAATTGTACAACATGCCATGTATCTAATTTTACATATATGATTATGAAATTTTTACCTTAGGTACTTTGGTAAGTCTCCTCAGATCCTTGAAAATTTCACAGTTTGAAATGTGCGAGAAACGAAGTTATAAAGAAAATGCCAAGCTGACTTGTTTGAAACCTATTTCAGGACCATTCAAAAACCTTAAATTCCATAGGGTATATCTCAGAAGGTATGGAGAACCAACATTTTAAATTTTTATCTGAGGTACTTCTCTATGTCTCCTCAGATCCCTGAAAATTTCACAGTCACTAAATTCCTAGAAAATAATTTATAGTGAAAATTCCAAACTAACCCGTTTGAAACCGATTTCAAGACTATTCATAAACCCTAACTCCATAGGACATATCTGAAAAAGTATAGCAAACCAACACCTGTAATTTTAACCACATGTACCCAGAGATCTCACCTCAAAATTTCATGATCTGAAATGTCCCATAAAATAAGTTATAGCGAAAATGCCAAACTCACCTGCTTGAAATTGATTTCAGGAGCATTCAAGAACCCAAAATTTCGTATGGCACATCTTAAAAAGTTTAGTGAACTAATGTCTGAAATTTTGATCACATGTATCCATAGATCTCGTCTCCATCTCCTCAAAATTTCATGGTCTGAAATGTCCTAGAATATAAGTTATCGTGAAAATGGCAAGATGACCTGGAACTGATTTCATAACTCTCCCCATTTGGAATGATATTCAATCTTTACTCATTCAATTCTTGAAATGTTATTACATTTTTCACCCACACACTTTTTATCAATACTTTCTCTTTTTATACTTTATTGAAACCCTTCATGAAGGGACATGTTAATTCAAAAAGACACATAACTGCTTAATTAAATAATTAATTCCCTTTTTTTATTTCACTTTTCCAAATACCATGGGAAAATACCACAGGCTTTCAAACCCATGGGTTTAAAACCACCATTTCACTTTTCACTTTTCCATGTGCACCCCTTTTTTTAATATACTTGTAAACCTATATATACATCAATCTTGGAAATGTTGTGTGTATTTGTAAAGCTGTAATATGACATTAATGAAAACATTAATACTTTGAAATCAATGACAATAATTCCAACATATGGGTTAAACTTCCAAGACTTCCATCTGAGTTCTAGTCATATGAGGTTTTTAGGGAAATAAGAAACTCACTAGGGTCCTTTTTTGAGGCAAATATGACTTTTTAGGACATGTGAAATATGTCCATAGCCTACATCCTAGTGGAAATCGATATGAAAGAAGGTTTAGTAGGGGATCTTATTCTTTAGAGAAGGATTTTTTCATATACCAAGGTTCTCAATTACATTCAGGTGCCCTTCAAGTGTGCACATTTTCATCTCTATGGGAATTTATCTCATGATTACTCCTTGTCTTTCAGTAAAAAATCTTGGGAGAGTGATGGGAAGTATGAAGTGAATAATAAGGGGCAAGGTAAGTCCTCTCTTCATAATGATAATTAAGGTTTCCTACTTGAGAACTTAAGGCCAAATTGTTCCCTTGGTTTATGCTCAAGTTGTAATGAAGTGACACATGTTGAGGAGACTCTAAATGATCAAATCAACACAAAGGTCCTAGAGAATCAATCAGATCAACCGGGCAGAGGGTGAATGGATCTAGCTATTAATCCAAAATTATCTCAGTCCTCTAGAACCTTGATCTTACCATATAAACGTATGACTATTAAAGATCTATACCTTTCATGAATAATTTCTTATGACTTCAATTGTTTGGGTCGTGGTTATGGTATATTGGTGGTTTGGTTAAGGATCTTCTGATTGGGGTTTATATTCTAAGGTTAATTGTGAGGGGGAAGAAACCACTATTCAAAATGTTTGGGGTAATCTAGGTTTTGAGTTGGATAGCAATGCCTTTGATCCTCTTGTTAGCACATAATCTTGTGAGAGCCTTAGGGATTTTTGATTTCTACCTTGGTATGTGTTTTTACTTGTTTGTCCTCCTTTTGCAGACCCAGTCGTAAATTTTCCTCTCGGCTGTAGTTTTCTGTTGTTTATCCTCACTTGCTTGATAGACCTATTTTTCCTTAGCATCTTGCCTAAGAAATACCGACCCTAAGCCTTTTTGTTTTCCCCTAAAGTTGAGCACTTCTCTCTTTACCTCTGTCATTGATCATTTTGATTTCCTGACCCTTTAGCCAGTCATCCATGTAGTTGTTCGCAGGCCACAGTCGTAAACACCAAACACCACACCTAGAGCGATCAAATATGGATTCAAATCAAGCGAGCGAGCAAGATCAATGTTCAACGACGAAGATTCACCAGATGGAGAATATCAATGGTCATCGGGGGATCATAATCATGTTGTTGCACTAGGTTTAGTGTCGAATAGAGGCCCAAAATCGCAAGGTTGATCTTAGTCGTTGGTACCAGAGGGACGCCTGGCGCAAGATCAACATTTCGCTGACTCGTAGGATGGAGCAGTCAAAGGGTCGAGTTGTGAAGACTCGCGAAACGCGAATTCACGAAATAATCAGGGTCGTTCATCCTAAAGGGGCACATGGCGCAGGATTTGAACCGTGAAGAAAATCTTTTGGGAAAATTGGGATGATAATTTTCGATGGCCCAAAGTCCCAAAATGTCGATACAATTTGGGTCATTCGATGTAAAGAGACGTGTGTCGCCTAATTTGAGCAACCGTGATTTCGTGGCTCGAAGGTTTGAGCATGGAGCACATCATGTGTTCGCGAAACGCAAAATTGCGATGCACGTAAGAGTTGGGCCCACGATCACATCCTAGGGTTGTATGGAAAGCAGGCGCCTGTTGAAGCAGCGAGCGACTGAGATTGTTCGAGGAGCTGATCCTGGTCGTCGGATTCGAGGAAAATCCAACCATTGATCCAAATGGGCCATTTCGCGGGAGCAAGCATCAGGATATTTGAAATTAAGAGGAGTGAAAACTCCTAAAATGCGAAATCCCAAGTTTTCAAAGGGATAAGCATGAGGTCAAGGCCTGTGGTCGTGTGTGACAAGGGAATTGTGAGCTCACCTAAAACATTCATGGTTGTTAGGCTTCGCCCTGATCCCAATGAATGTAGTTAATGAAAATGGGTAGGGTAGTTGAAACCTCATCTCATCACATAAATGAAAAGTATGGAAAATCTAGCCATGGAGGACAGACTATCAGTCGAAAGTTCCCTTGTCATGAATTTTCCTGAGAATCCCATACCAATCTGATCTTGCGTCTGACAAAAGAGTGCAAGTGCAGCATGATAGAAGAAGATGCAAATGCCATGCCTTGAATGCATGAACAGAGCGTGTTTCTGTGGGGAGCAAGTTTCTTTGAGTATATATACTCAATTTTTATATTTTGTAATGGTTGATGATAAAGCAAAGCTTATGTATTGTAAAGTTTTAGTAAAGCCTCTGGCTTCTGGTTATGTATCTATTTTTGAGACTTCTTGTTTAATCTAAGTCAGCTTCTCTTACTCCATCTTATTATGCGTCTGATACTGATTGTTCATGATTGAAGGATTCACATGGATTATTGTGACCGCGTTGTAATGGATGTTTGATTGTAGTGCTGCCATAATGTTTTCAGTTTCCTAAAGTTCTGAATCCAAGAAGATCTTGTTTTCTGAATTTTTCCTCCTTAGGTTGTTGGAAGATCGGATGTCCATAGCAGACCTCTTCACTCTCCTCAAGTTATTCCTCCTACTTACCCTTACTACAACTTACTAACTGAAGTTAGATCAATACCTCACCTATCTGTGCATACCAACCCAGTTTTTAGAGTTAAGACTATACTTTCATGAGTCTGTGCCCATTTGACCCTTTTATAAGCAACCTGTGACATAAGAACTCTGATGGGTATCGAGCTTTCCTTTCCCACAATATGAAGGTTGAAATCTGATGCCAACATTTCTGGCACCATTGCCGGGGACGAAAATGAAGATTTTCTCTGCGATTGAATGACAAAGATTACTAGTTCTGAAGGTGCATCAAAACTTAGTACATCAAATATTACAACTGTGCACCTGATGACTCCACTGTAGTAACTCCATTGTTTCAGCTGTGGCTTCCAGGGGTAGACACACGAGATCCACTCTGCAGCTGCCTCTAGCGACTCCTGAAGCCGACCTAGAGAAAATTGTCAGAAGAAGAAAGACCCTTCAAGAAGATACTTCAGCCGTTGAACTAGGTATTTCTGATGATTTTCAGCATCCTCCAATAGCAACTCCAATAGCTATTTCTCATTTTCTTGTTACACCCTCTGATGGAGTTTCTAGAAGTTTAAATTTTGGGAGCTTTCCTATTGATTTCCCCTCTCCGAGCTTCACTACTCCTCCTCCTGTTAAATTTGCTGCATATACGGAGAGGGAAACCTCTGCTCCCTCAAGTCCCCCATTGTTTTCTTTTGTCCCCAGAAGCACAACTCCAATCTTGCCTGCTTGAACTCCATCCCCACCTAGTTCTCCTCCAGTTCACCTCCCAATGGCGGGTGCTAATCCCCCTAAAAATAGAATGGATGCCATAGTAGCTACCAGATATGCTCCTCTCGTTCCACCTCAGCCTCTTAATTCCCTACCAGCAGGTGGCTACCTTAAGAAACTCTCTAAGTTTACAAGAGAGGGAGACATAACTGCAAAAGAGCACCTTGCAACTTTCTATAGTTATGTTGATAACTATGTCATAGTAGACGAAGATGTATGGATGAGGATTTTTGTCCATGGCCTTGATGGAGAAGCCAAGAAATGGTTCAGGGCCTTGACCCCTGGATCCATTGATGGGATTGAGGTGTTAGATGATATCTTCTTGAGACAATGGGGGTATAAAAAAGACTTCTTGTATTATATCACAGAGTTCATGTCCCTAAAAAGAAAAGAGGGAGAGTTTGTCTATGAATTTTCCAAAAGATTCAACAAAATGTACAATAAGATCCCTGCTGAGATAAAGCCTACAGAGGCCTCTGCCAAAATCACATATGTTATTTCTTTTGACCCTGACTTATGCCTCTTGTTAAGAGAGAGAAGAGCTACCTCATTGGCTCATATGCAAGATGCAGCCCTGGAAGTAGAATCTAGTATATTGGCAGTTGACTGACTCAGGAATAAGGCTGATAAAGACAGAGGAAGGGGAAGATCTGAAGCCTCAACCTCCAATTCCTCTGCACCCCCCCCTCAAATGGACGAAGTAACCAAGTTACTAAAATCACTTTCAACTAGGATGGAAAGGTTGGAATTGGATGGAAAACAAACGTACATAAATCCTCAAAATGTTGATAACAGAGGAAACTTCAGGAGGCTGAATAACCATGCTCCTCAGATTATGCAAAGAGAGCCTCGAAACAGAGACAGGGATGATCAGAAAATCTAAACCCCTCTTCAAAACAACCTTGTCACAGACGATGGTGGAGAGGAAGAGGACCTTGACCTAGAAATTCACTGTCTCAAAGACGCATCTCCTTCTCCTCACTTAACTCAATTAGCATACGAGGAGTCTCTCATGGACATCCAGTTAAACGATCCGAGCAAGGGGAATGAGGCTAGCGACAACCCGAATATATACAACCTCAGGTATAAGAAGAAAGATGGGAAGTCCGATGTCCCTGACCAGCCTCCCAGAGCAGACAAGCCCTCTAAAGATGCGACAAGAAGCCGCAGGGAAAAGAGAATGAAAAACCCCCCACCAGTAGTCAAAGGTCCTATCCCAGAGGTAAAAGAAATGATAAAGCTCCCCTCCTATTTTAACTTTGAGCATGAAATTCAGAAGATTAGGATCCCGGTACCCCTTTCAGAGCTGGTCAAACATGAAGAATTTAAGAGATCCCTATCTAAACTATTGCTGCCCGAACCTTTGAATCATCCCTCAGACTCAATCAATTTGCAAGACGAGAAGCCAACAGTCATCCTAGGTCCCATGGTAGAAGATAGAGATGATTCATCCCCTCCCTTCTACACATCACTAAACATACATGACAAGGTACTGCATAATTGTCTGATGGATTCAGGGGCCTCTTATAACCTCATGCCCAAAACTGTCATGGAATAATTAGGCCTAGAAATCACAAAAGCATACCATGACTTGTATTCCTTTGACACTAGGAAAGTGAAATGTCTGGGGGTCATCAAAGATCTTGTTGTGACCTTGTTTCAGCTACCCATGAAAAGTGTGGTCATGGATATCGTGGTGGCTGATGTTCCTCCCAAGTTTGGAATGCTATTGTCAAGATCATGGATACAATGACTTAGGGGAACATTGCAGATGGACCTCACATATGCTACCATTATTGTATTTGGGGGGGATCATAGAATACTATACATAGAAGCTCATTTGGCCTACATTATCAGTGATGAAGCAAATCCCACCAACCATCCTATCTTTTCACTTGACACTGATTTGGGATCCAGCTTATTGCAATTCACTGATGCCTCTAAGCCCCCTCTTGAGATAAGAAAATCCATTACTCTCTATGAAGATTCTCCTCCAATTACCTCTGTGTGGAAAATGTTCTTTGATGGAGCCTCTTCTAGAGAGGGTGCTGGTGCTAGAGTAGTCCTTGTTTCCCTTGCTCAGGAAACTATATCTCTGTCTTGCAAGTTAGAATTTGAAACTATCAATAATGTGGTAGAATATGAAGCTCTTGTTTTGGGTTTGAGGGTTGCAAAGGACATGGGAATTGAAGAGATATCATTGTTTGGAGATGCTGAGATGATTGTCCAGCAGATCAGAAGTATTTATCAGGCTAAGTACCCTTGGCTGAAATCATATAGAAATGAAGTATGGGACCTCATTGAAAGTTTTTTCTTGGCTTTCGACATTTCATTTGTTCCCAGAGAAGAGAATGTCATGGCTGACTCTTTCACTATATCAACAAGAAATTTTAGAATCCCTCGGCCACCCAAGCTCAGGTATGATGTAGAAGTAAAATATAGACCCTCGAGACCTGACAACGTCAAGCATTGGAAAGTGTTTGAGGATGATCTTGAGATCAAAATATTCCTGGAGACTGTTGATGAGTTCTCAACGTTACACATTGATCAAGATTTTGACTTCGAAATACGTCCTCATCCTGATGTTTTTCTGAACAAGATTGTTGATCATCACATTTTCCAGTTACCCAACAACCACATCCCAAAGGGACTAGTCCCTTTAGAAATATTATTTGACGGAAATGATGTGGCAATGAAAGGTAAAGTCCCGAATGAGGATGTTGATGTAGCTGAGTGCAACATTGGCACAGAGGGGAATCCCAAATTCGTCAAGCTGTCAAGCAGTTTGTCAAAGGAGCAGAGGGCTGTGTATGCTGAATTGTTAAGGGAATTTGCTGATGAGTTTTCCTAGACCTACGAAGACCTTAGAACATATGAGATGAGTGTCATTGAGCACAAGATCCCATTGAAAGAGGAAGCCAAACCATTTAGGCATGAATTAAGATAGATAAATCCTATGTTGCTTTCTGTTATGGAGAAAGAAGTAAAAAAGTTGTTGGATGCCCAGATCATCGTTCCTTTGAGGTATTCTGAATGGGTGGCCAACTTGGTCCCAGTAAGGAAGAAGAATAGAGAAATCAGACTTTGTGTCGATTTCAGGAATCTGAACAAGAGCTCAAAGAAAGACAATTACCCCTTGCCAAAAATGGAACACATATTACAAAGGGTAACTAGCACATCAAGGATATCCATGATTGAAATTTTTTTGGGATATAATCAGATTTAGGTCCTACCTGAGGACAGAAAAAAAACAACCTTCACCACTCCTTGGGGTACATTTGTGTAAGCCAAAATGCCCTTTGGATTGATGAACATGGGGGCGACCTTTCAAAGAGCCATGGATATCGCTTTCATTAGAGAAAAGGACAAGTTTGTGGTCATCTATCTGGATGAATCTACAGTCTTCTCCAGATTAGATAGAGAGCATTGTGAGCATTTAAAAAGGGTTTTCCTGAAATACAAGAAATTTGGTCTCTCCGTAAATCCCAAGAAGTCTATGTTTTCTATGAAGGAGGAAAAATTGTTGGGCCACGTAGTATCAGCTGAAGGGGTCAGGATTGATCTTAGTAGAGTTGAAGAAATCCAAACCTTGTCACTTCCTAGATCCAAGAAGGAAGTCCAGTCTTTCCTAGGCAAAATCAATTTTCTGAGAAGGTTTGTTTCAAATTTTGTTGAATTGGTGAAGCATATCACAACCATGCTCAGGAAGGGGAATGAAGTAAAATGGACTGCTAAGTCCAGAGGATCCTTCAATCAAATTAAGAAGGACTTGACTGAGGCACCTGTGCTTATCAGTCCGGATTACTCCAAGGATTTTTTGATTTTTTCTTTTTCTTCTTTTGATACTGTGGCAGTTGTTTATTGCAGAAAAATGCTGAAGGGTTGGAGCAACCCATTTCCTTTTTCAGTTGGGCATTGAGAGATGATGAGGTGAAATATGACCTCATGGAGAAGCAGGCCTATGCCTTGGTGAAAGCTCTCAAAGCTTTTAGAGTCTATGTTTTGCATTCAAAAATCATTGCATATGTTCCTTCAACTTCTGTGAAGGACATTCTCATTCAGCCTGACATAGACGGGAGGAGGAGAAAATGGATTGCCATAATCCTTGAATTTGATCTGGAAATAAAACCCACCAAGCTAGTTAAAGGCCAAGGTTTAACCAAGTTATTGGTTGAATCTAATTGTAAAGCTTTGGGGGTCAATTTCATCGACACTTGCTCAGAAGATCAACAAGCTGAGTTGATTGATAAAAGTTCTCAGGACATCCCTCCATTAGTAGAATGCACCTGGTATAAAAACATTATATATTTTCTACAAGAGTTGCGACCTCCAGATGGTATGGGAAAAATAAAGGCAAGAGCTTTAAAGCTCAAAGCGATTAGGTATTGCCTTATTGACCAGGTCTTGTACTGGAAAGACCCGTTAGGAGTGCTCTTAAGATGTCTAGACCCACAAGAGGCCCAAAGGTTTAGATTTGAGTTCCATAACAGCCTATGCGAGTGACATCATTTCTGGAATACCACAACCTACAAAATTATCAGGGCTAGGTACTATTGGCCTACTCTATTCAATGATGTTTGTGCAAAAATCAAGGCTTGTATTAAATATCAGAAGTTCTTTGGGAAGCAACAGCTCAAGTCTCTGCCATTGAAGCCTGTACTAGCTTCAAGACCCTTTAAAAAATGGGGCCTAGACTTTATTGGGGAAATTCATCCTCCTTCAAGTGGTCAACACAGGTGGATTTTAACTGCAACAAATTATTTCACCAGGTGGATAGAAGTTATCCCCATCAGGAGCGCTACTCACAAAGTGATCATTGGTTTTCTCGAAGATATTATAGCAAGGTTTGGTTGCCCGAATAGAATTGTTACTGATATTGCTGCTTCCTTCAGGGGTGAACCATTGATCAAGTTTTGTGAGCAGTTATGAATTCATTAATCCACTCAACCCCTTACTATCCACAAGGGAATGGACTGGTAGAGTCCTCTAATAAAAGCCTTATAAATATTATCAAAAGGATGTTATAGGACAACAAGAAAGCATGGGATTCAAAGCTCAAATTTGGTTTGTGGGATGATAGAGTGACAACAAAGAGGTCCCTGGGCACTTCTCCTTTCCAACTTGTATACGGGGCTGAAGTAGTTTTTCCTTCCCAGCTCGCCTTGCCTGTGGAGAAATTCTTCCAAGACTGCCACGAAGAGCCTAATGACATGATCACGAGGATACATAAACTGGTAGAAGTGCAGTAGGAAAGAGAGTAGCTTCTGGATAGAGCACATCACCGTTAGCAGAAAATCAAGAAGGCCTTTGATAGGAAGAGCAATAAGAAGGATTTCCAGCCGGGAGATCTGGTCCTCAAATGGGATGCGCCCATACAGGATAAGGGAAAGCATGGAAAATTTGAAGCCCTTTGGATCGGCCCCTTCAAAATTTCTGAAGCGTTTCCCAACAACACTTATAGGTTGCAGAATTTGGGGGGTAATGAAGTTTTCGGTGACCCAGTAAATGGGCACTTCCTAAAAACGTTTTTTGTTTGAAGTCGCAATTGGCGTTCCACTATTGTAAATATCGTCCATGTTTTATAGGATACTCCATAACCCAAAGCAAGGCACTGGAGCTGTGCATTCTTGGAAACCCGCAGGGAGTATGCCATCCCCTGTGGAGCCAAATGTTAGCACATAATCTTGTCAGAGCCTTAGGGGTTTGTAATTTCTACCTTGGTCTGTGTTTTTACTTGTTTGTCCTCCTTTTGCAGACCTGATTGTAAATTTTCCTCTCGGATGTAGTTTTCTGTTGTTTTTCCTCACCTGATTGATAGACCTATTTTTTCTTAGCAACTTGCTTGAGAAATACTGGCCCTAAGCCTTTTTTTTTCCCCTAAAGTCGAGCACTTCTCTCTTTACCTCTGTCATTGATCCTTTTGCTTTCCTGAGCCTTTAGCAAGTCATCCATGTAGTTGTTCACAGGCCACAGTAATAAACACCAAACGCCACACCTAGAGCAGTCAAATATGGATTCAAATCAAGTGAGTGAGCAAGATCAGTGTTCAACGATGAAGATTCACCAGATGGAGTGGATCGATGGTCATCGGTGGATCAGAATCATGTAGTTTCACTAGGTTTAGCGTCGAACAGAGGCCCGAAATCGCAAGGTTGATCTTAGTCGTTGGTACCGAAGGGACGCATGGTGCAGGATCAGTGTTTTGTTGATTCACATGATAGAGAAGTCAAAGGGCTGAGTCGTGAAGACTCGCGAAATGTGAATTCATGAAATAATCAGGGTCGTTCATTCTAGAGGGTCACGTGGCGTGGGATTTGAACCACGGAGAAAGTCTTTTGGGAAAATTGGGGTGAGAATTGTCGATGGCCCGAAGTCCCAAAACGTCGATACAATCTGGGTCATCCGATGTAAAGAGACGCATGTCGCCTAATCCAAGCAATCACAATTTCGCGACTCAGAGGTTTGAGCATGAGGCACATCATGAGTTCGCAAAACACGAAATTGTGACACGCGTAAGAGTTGGGCCCACGATCACAACCCAAGTTCATATGGAAAGCAGGCACCTGTTGAAGCAGTGAGCGTCTGAGATTGTTCGAGGAGTTGATCCTAGTCGTCGGATTCGAGGAAAATCCAACCGTTGATCCAAATGGGCTATTTCGCGGGAGAAAGCATCGGGATATTTGAAATCAAGAGGAGTGAAAACTCCCAAAAGGTGAAATCCTTAGTTTTCAGAGGGATAAGCACAAGGTCAAGGCCCGCGGTCACATGTGACAAAGGAATTGTGAGCTCACCTGGAACATTCATGGTTGTCAGGCTTTGCCCTGATCCCAATGAATGTAGTTAATGAAAATGGGTAGGGTAGTTGAAACCTCGTCTCATCACATAAATGGAAAGTATGGAAAATCTGGTCGTGGAGGGCAGACTTTCAGCCGAAAGTTCCCTTGTCATGAATTTTCCTGAGAAGCCCATACCAATCCGATCTTGTGTCTGACAAAAGAGTGCAAGTGCAGCCTGACAGAAGAAGATGCAGACGCCAAGCCTTGAATGCATGACCAGAGTATGTTTTTGTGGGGAGCAAGTTGCTTTGAGTCTATATACTCAGTTTTTATATTTTGTAATGGTCGATGGTAGAGCAAAGTTTTTGTATTGTAAAGTTTTAGTAAAGCCTCTGGCTTTTGGTTATGTATCTATTTTTGAGACTTCTTGTTTAATCTAAGTCAGCTTCTCTTACTCCATCTTATTATGCGTCTGATACTGAATGTTCATGATTGAAGGATTCAGATGGATTATTGTGACTGAGTTGTAATGGATGTTTGATTGTAGTGTTATCATAATGTTTTCAGTTTCCTGAAGTTTTGAATCCAAGAAGATCTTGTTTTCTAAATTTTTCCTCCTTAGGCTGCTGGAAGACCGGATGTCCATAGCAGACCTCTTCACTCTCCTCAAGTTCTTCCTCCTACTTACCCTTACTACAACTTATTGACTGAAGTTAGATCAAGACCTCACCTATCTGTGCATACCAACCCAGTTTTTAGAGTTAAGACTATACTTTCATGAGACTGCACCCATTTGACCCTTTTATAACCAACCTGTAACATAAAAAATCTGATGGGTATCGAGCTTGCCTTTCCTACAATCTGAAGGGAGACATCCGGTGCCAACACCTCCTTTGACTGTTTTAACTTTTATATCTAATAAATTTGAGACAAAACACTCTAATGTCGATGTGGTTGGAATTATTGATCAAATCAATACTTTTTGAGGCCCAAAAAAGAGGGTTTTTGGGAAGTAGAAGGGTTGAGTGGAAGGGGGTTTATCTTAGTTACAAATTAAAGGGTGCAAGGGGGGAAGTAGGGGTAGGAAATATCATATTTTCTTATCCTAAGAAACGACACACATCGAGATTCAATCTAGCAAACAATTGTCTATAGAAGGGGTTCTTAGAGCAAGTCAAATCCTAGTCTCTAGTGAATAATGATTGGCATGTCTTTAGATTGTAGAGGGTTAGGAAACACCTCTTAAAAAATGTCCTAGAGAGACCGATGGAGTCTCATAATTAAGAGTTTATTTTACTTCAAGAAACAAAAGGTGAAGGGGGAAAACTATGTGAGTTTTTAGGAAAACTATTAAATGGTTGGGATTTCAAGTTTTCTAATTCAAAAGGTAGATCAAGGAGTTCGGTCTCTAGGTGGAAAACTAGATTTCTCGCATGCTCTAATTCATAGTCTTTTGACTCAAGTTTCAAACTATTAGTTTATTCCTAGGAGCTAGGGAAAGAGATTACGGTTCTCAACTTGTATGGTCCATGCACTAATAGAGTTCCCTATTGGGATTTTTTTTTCAATCTAAGCTTCATTGGATTTGAAATTGTCATAGTGGGAGGGGACTTTAATTTTCCTTTGGGAAATTTTGCGATTTGGGGTGACAATGCCTTGGTAGATTCTTTGACTGATTTTTTTGTTAGAAGATTGGAGGATAGTGGGCTTATCGATATTGAACCAATCAAATTGAAGCCAACTTGGACAAACAAGAGAATATGGTATGATAGAATTTTAAAAAGATTGGACAAGTTCTTAATTTATGAAGCTATGTTATAGTGACCCTCTTTGTAATGACCCTTTATTACCACCATTGTATACCCCATGTGAAGATGACATACAATCTTTCACAAATGAATCCATCCTACTCAAAGGAATGAGACTTATGAAAGCTCATCATGGTTCTTTCTCTCTTTTGGTTAATATTTATTGGTTCCATTATGGTCTCGAGAACTCATGAATCTTAATGATATTAAAATAGTTAGTAGTCATATAGACATGTTAGTGATCAAAGACAAATCATTCTCATTTTCATCGACTTAAATGTCTTCTACATTTCAATCACCAATAATGTAACTTAATTGCATGATAATGGTTTGCATTAAAAATAATGCATCAACAATGACTTATCTTACTTCTCATGTGTCATTTCTTTTTTTCTAAAATCAACCAATGTACAAATCATTCATTGATATCATCTTTACTGATGTAAGAAATCATTATATTTTAAAATGACCCAATGACAAGTAGAGTTACAAATATTTATAACATTAAAATTGAACTTGTAAAGTGAGCTTCCAGATTGAGATACAATGTGAATAGATTTTGGAGGAATGTTCATTTTAATTGTGAATGTTGAGACATCCAAACAAAAGTTCCAAATCCATTGATTTATATATGAGAGTGTTTAGATATCCAAGTTAATTTCATTAGTTTCACATAAAAGTGGAGTTATTCTTTTGTGAATTATATTCATGGTAAATGTCATCAACATAAATTTATAACTAAGATCTAGATGGATTCAACCTCATAATCTCTTAAATCATTATAACTATAACTTAATATATATGTGTGAGAAGTACAATTTATCTCACTTTCAAAATCAAATTATTACCCTTTGAATCCTCATGGATTATGGATGGATTCCATATGCAACAAATCCATATTCTACGTGGTTTCCCCATGGAACTTCTCCATGGTTCCCATGGATGACGGCCTAAGGTACATGCCACGACAATCACCATGGATTTTCCATGGGCAACACTGAAGACACTCCATGGTGCTACAAATATCTTCATTACAATTAGAGGAGAAATCAACTCTTCATCCCATTTGAAACTAAGAATTGATTTATGGGAAAACTTGCTTTATGTAAAAGGTTAAACAACAAGATTCAAGATTAAAATCACCATGGATGAGAATAAATAAAGCGGAGTTGAGGAGGAGTAGAATTTACCTATCCATATAAAAAATCTTCCACCAAACATTGAATGCAAGTTTCAATATAAAAATGGTTTTTACCTCATTCGTGTTTCTCAATCTTAGACACCATGAAAGCACTTGTTTGGTTGAATGCTATATTTTTGTTTTTAATGAAATGAGTAAGAAGGGGGATTTCTCCCTTCTCATTATTGTCATAACCCTCCATCAACACCATTCCAAGACATGCATACCAAAATCCAAAGAGCTCAACAAAATATTAAACTTAGTTTTTCATGAAATCAAATAAACAATAACTCAAATTAACCAAATAACAAATTGACAATATTTTATACTTACCAAGAGAAGTACCAACATATTTTCAAGCATAATTATTGTCCATCATAAGTCTTATCTAACTATTGTGTAGTCTTCTCAATTTTAGAAATGCTCAATCCATCAAATTTAAATTCCTTTCCATTGCCTGAAACTTTATTGGTGCCAACAAGTTTCCTCCCAACCATACTTAGGGAAAACTTATTTCCTTGACACCCTCGAGTTGTGTGGCCTCATAACCAGTTTTGGTGCAAAATATACTCAGTGTGGATTTTACCATCCACTGGAAAAATACAGATTAATGATACTGTCTTTATTCCATATCTCATTTATCATTCTAGTTAAATAATTTATGTTGGCACACTTTCTGCAAAATTTATCTACTCTCCTACCCCCCTAAAACATAGATTTCCTCATATATTTATAGACACATTTAGGCTAGCCACCTCACCCCCCATGCAAAATTAGCCATTTTCCTTGTTTATTTATTCCCTATTATTCATCACCCTTCCCCCATGTGTCATTCCACCTTTTTTTTCTTAAAATTATTATTTTTTTTACATAACATACTAATATTTTAAGAGCCCCGTAAAAGTGGGTAATTAATTTTATGAATTAATTCAACCATGGTGTATTTTTAAATTTTACCTTACCTTAGTTTGACATCTAGAATAATGAGATACTAGGGAATAAGGTCATCCCACCACACTGCACACCCCCCCAATCATAAGTCCATATATTATGCAATTAGAGACTCCATGCCTTTATTGAGACTCCATGCCTCACTTGAGACTTCACATCTCTATTAAGGATTTACTGGTTATGTCCCACACCCATCTGTTGGAAAGTTGGCAAGGCTTTCTCTGTACCTACACATGCAACAAACACACATATATCACATAGGTCAATAACATATAAGCATTATAATAATTAACTGTGTAATATTACCTGTCACCCTCCAAGAATATTCGTTGTTTGACTCCCAATCTGGAGTTTTCCCAACAACCATTGTTGGATTACTGAGAGGGGGGGTGAATCAGTAATAGAGCAATTTAACCATATAATCCAAGTGTTATATCAATGAAGCATTATTATCCAATAGCTGCAGAGTAAATAAGCAATGAACAAATGAACAATCATACACATACACAGTACACCAGTGTTTTACGTGAAAACCCAAATCGAGAGAAAACCACGGAATGCTTTTTCTTATATGTCTTGAAGAATTACATTCATTGGAAGCACCAACTTCCTTTGTTTTCCAGCTGCAACTGGAGGGAGGCTCCAACCCCCTAGTTTCTCAGGCTACAACCTGAGGGAAGCTCCAACTCCCCAATTCTCTGGCTA
>JASDQU010102162.1:315494-374816 GCA_032191745.1 Picea mariana | reverse complement strand
CATCTTCATCATGTATCAATGACAACTCATTGATCCATCTTCATCTATGCATTCTCATCAAGGACAATACATATTATATTACATCAATCATCAATCAATCAATCCTTTGACATCAATCAATCACTTGAAATCAATCAATCAAACCATTGGCATCAATGACAACATGATCCAACAACCATATCCGCCCATGTCCTCCTTAGGTGTTCAATGTCCTACAGTACTTAGATCAATGAAATCTTGTCACAAAATATAAGTGAAATATTAGTGAAATTCAATTTGTTTCATTAAAATTTCCAATTTTTTAATTCAACTTCCATATCCTTCCTTTTCATTCAATCAACTCCATCTAGGAGTCTTGGAGGTCCTCTCCACCTGCCACAACTCACACTTGTTTTAAAACATAAGTATTCATTCATGATCAAGAATATATTTATCATAATGTATACGCTAATCTATTCAACAATTAAGAATGTCAATTACCCTCCTGACATTCATATATTCCACATGTTACCTATATAAAGAATAGTCAGGAACATGGTCACCAATTCTTTAGTGAACCCTCGAAATAACCTTCTATTCCTTCTCAAAATAGAGTTAGGAAAGGAAGACATTATATATGTTGAATGAAGATGTGAGAATTAGGCAGTGGGTGGGATCGGGTGTGGAGTCCGACCACTATCCTATTTTATTGGAAATGGTAGGAAAGGAGAAAAAAACCTCCCATCCCCTTTAAGTTTAACCCACTTTGGTTGGAGGATGAAGGATTTGGTAGGATTATAAAAATTCAATGGATTCCTTTTGACAGGGGGATTAAGAAGTCAACTTCTCTCCATTTTGAAGAAAAACTGAAGGAATTAAAGCAAGCATGATCTAAATTTTAGGGGGTATATTGTCTAAATTCGAATGCAAAAGTCATAAAGCTATAAAGCTAATAAATTTTCCATGTGGATTAAGGAGATGCCCATATAGGTCAAAGAGAGACCCACCTCTCCATTATTGTATTGGATTTTATTTTCCACTACTTAGTTAGTTGGGTAGTTAGACTCATTTAATGATCTCTTTCCATTATTGTATTGAGTTTTATTTTCCACCACTTAGTTAGTTGGGTAGTTAGATATATTATACTAATAATAGAGACTCATTTAATGAGCTCTTTTTGACTTTGTCAAATTTACCATTTTGTAATGCTATATAAAGGCCTAACAAGCCTTCTCATAATATCAAATTACTCATTTTGGCTTCTCTCATATTTTCTATTGTTCATTGTGAGATTAATTAGCTTTGAGTGATTTACTAGTAGTTAGTTTTAGAGGTGAGGCTCCTCTTTGAGCCTCACCTCTCGAGTACTTCATTTACATGTTTTTGTCCAAGTTTTTTTTCATGCAATATTGACACGTCTAAGCTCCTCCTCTCTCGGCATTCAAGCCATCTAGATCCTAGCCACCGAGATCTGGATCAGTGGTATTAGAGCGGGTACGCTCTCCATCAGAACAAGGGTTTGAAACATTTTGCGGGTTCAAACATTTGCAAAAATCACCAACCTCATTTTGGTACTACCGGAATCCATTTGTTGGGCTATACACTGTAAGAATCACAATTGGTCCACAAGCACTACAGGGATTTCTTTTTACCCTTGGATCTTCGTTCACCATTACAAGGAGAACCATACATGGATTCACTACATCCATACATGGATTCACTACATCTATACATGGATCCACTACATCCATTGGTATGCAACATTTTCAACAAATTTTCATGGTGTTCATGCTGCCCATGGAGGTTCCACAACCTTTACAACAACCCATGTTGCTCTACAAACCCTTGGCATATTTTGTGGCCCTCTACTCTTAACCAAATTCAAAGAGGTGTTTCAACCTCTACACAACATTTTATAGGTTCTACCATATCTCATTGGAAATATCTCTTCAAGATCTCAAATGGGTATTTCACAGAATCTCATTTGGCTTCCTGGTTTGAGAGATATCATCGATTAAATCTCAACATGTATTTGACCCAATGAGGCCGCACATACCACCATATTATATGATATATTTCTCCATGCTCAGGAAAATACAGAAGAATTTCCACATATGGATGAAAATATCTCTTCAATATCACAAATGGGTATTTCACGGAATCACATTTTATTTCCTGGTTTGAGAGATATCATTGATTGAATCTCAACATGTATTTGACCCAAGGAGGCTGCGCGTACCACCATATTCAAAGGTATTTTTGTCCCTGCTTAGGAAAGCAGAGAAGGAGTTTCACATATGGCTGGAAATATCTCTTCAAGATCTCAAATGGGTATTTCATGGAATTTCATTTCATTGTCTGGTTTATGAAATATCTTTGTTTGAATCAACACATATCTGTTCGGCCTGGTTTTTCTCACTCCATGTGCCACCTCAGAACAAGTTCGATATATTGATGGAAATATCTATTCAATAGCTCAAATGAATCTTCGACGGAATTGGATTTCGTAACCTGTAGCAAAAGTTATGAATATATTTGCAGAAGGATGTTCACGGCCCTCAAAGTCACGATTTTTCCATATTATTTTTTACATTTTGAGATTTTATTAAAATTTCTTTATTTTCCTACACATGTACAATGCCATTGTCAACTAGGTTATGGGTCAACCACACAAAACCCTTCTCTTCATTGGGTCTTTTCACATTGTAATCATAATGGTACGATAATGGGGTTTCTCTTTTTAGCATGGGTGAAATGATGGGGACCATCATTTTCTAAGGGGGGATGAATGATCCGAATTTTAGGGGGTATATGGTCTAAATTCAAATGCAAAAGTTATAAAGCTATAAAGATAATCGATTGTCCATGTGGATTAAGGATATGCCCATATGGGTCAAAGAGAGTCCCACCTCTCCATTATTGTATTGGGTTTTATTTTCCACTACTTAGTTAGTTGGGTAGTTAGACTCATTTAATGAGCTCTTTCCATTATTTTGTTGGGTTTTATTTTCCACTACTTAGTTAGTTGGTTAGTTAGATCTATTATACTAATAATAAAGACTCATTTAATGAGCTCTTTTTGACTTTGTTAAATGAACCATTTTGCAATGCTATATAAAGGCCTAACAAACCTTTTCATAATATCAAGTTACTCATTTTGGCTTCTCTCATGTTTTCTATTGTTCATTGTGAGATTAATTAGCTCTGAGTGATTTACTAGTAATTAGTTTTAGAGGTGAGGCTCCTCTTTGAGCCTCACTTTCCGAGTACTTCATTTACATGTTTTTTTTTTTCATGCAATATTGGCACGTCTAAGCTCCTCCTCTCTTGGTATTTAAGCCATCAAAATCTTAGCCACCAAGATTCGGATCAAAGCAACAACAAAATGGGCTCATGAAAAAAATATTAAGGATGATAGGGGGGCATTTGAAGTTGAATCTTAGTTGAATGATTTATATTTCAAGGATTTGGTTGGTTTTGTTTTTGAGGAACATAAAGAAAAGGTAAATGATATTAAGAAGAAGTGAAGATCTTTGTTGGGTGGTAAAGAGGAAGTGAGTTTACATTCTCATTTATGTTTTTTGGAAATGTTTGTCTAAACTTGTCGGCACAAAGTTGTAATTAGTTGTTTAATATCAAAATTTTCTAGGTTTTGCAACTATTTACTCATATTTCTACTTTATTTTTGTTAATATTTTTGGTGTAACTACGAAAGATTTCTTGTATATTTGTTTTATTTAAACCTTTAAAAGGATCTTATAATTATATTGTACAAGTCTGCTCAACATAAATTATTATATTAATGATATTTTACTTATTATGGGTTAGTTAGGTCAAGAGTCATGTCTCTTCATGAGACATTATTTTGTATAAATAGAGGATAGGTTCCTCTCATTTGGACACACACTCACACACTTCTCTTGGCATCTTGGAGCGCATAAGAAGGTCTAGGGAACAAGTCTTGGAGACTGGTTCTTTTGGTGTTTTGGTTTGGGTCTTTCTTGGAGAGCTATAACACATCAGTGTACTAGTTGAAGGAATATATATTGGTGATTTTGGTTGCTGGGTTTTCTCCCCCACGAGGATTTCCTAGGATGATCTTTGTGTTCTATTTTATCTGTGATTGTCTATCTTTCAGTGATCCTACTACACTTGTTATTGGATTAAGTAATTGTAATTGTGTAACTAGAGAATTTAAAATTTCAACATGGTATTAGAGCAGGCCTGAATAGAAGTCAGTTGCAGATATAGAATCCTAAAAGGGAGTCGTTTTCAGTCTAGAGACAGTTGTTAGACAAACCAATACCATCAGAAGGTAGGATGACTACCAGAACAAAGATCGATGAGAAGCTAGATGGAGTTGATAAGTTCAGGGCATGGAAGTACAGAGTAACCCTCCTTCTTGAAGAACATGAACTGAATAAGTTCATTATAGAAGAGGTTCAAGAAACTCAAGGAGATGAAGCTAAGGAAAAATATAAGAAGGACACGGTGAGAGAAAAAATGATTATTTCAGACTCCATTGAGGACCACCTTTTCCATCATATATCATCATTATCTTCTCCAAAGAAAATGATGGAAACCTTAACTCATATGTTTGAGGGAAGCAACATAAATCGAAGAATGACTCTGAGATCTCAGTTGAAGAATGTGAAAATGAAGAACTCAGAAACCATTCACTCCTACTTCTCAAGAGTGAATCAAATCAAGGAGCATATATACGCCATTAGTGACTCAGTAGAAGGAGAAGAGATGGTTATGACTACCTTGAATGGCCTCCCAAGGTCATGGGATGCATTCATCCAAGGAATTTGTTCAAGAAATAATCTTCCCAAGTTCAATAGGCTTTGGAAAGATTGTAATCAGGAAGAAGCTAGGACAACTGCAAGAGAATAAAATATGGCAGATGAAGATCAAGCCCTAGCCGCCCACACCAGGAAAGGAAAGAACAAGAAGGAGCATTATTTACCTAAGAATTTTAAAATGGGTCAAAGAGACAACTCAAATATCAGATGTTACTGTTGTTAGGAATTGGGACACTTTGTTAGGGATTTCCCCCTCATTATGGAAATTAAGAATAAGAAAGGAAGTAATAGTCATCAAGCTCACACAACTGAAGATGATGAGCCTCCCAAGAAGGTTGCAAAGAAAGATGAATCAAGTAATGAGGATTAATTTCTTATCTCAGCCCTTACATGTACTGTTACTCATGGAAGTGACACTTGGTTGATAGACAATGGTGCTTCCAAGCACATGATAGACTATGAAGACTCCTTATCTAAACTTATTCATAAAGATTCACCTCTCAAGGTGAAATTGGGTGATGACTATCAGTGTCCAATCAAAGGTGTTGGATAAGCTTCCTACAAGTTAAACTCACGCAAGCCAATGAATATGAAGGAAGTTCTCTATGTTCCAAGTTTAAAAAATAATCTTCTTTCAATTTCAGCATTGGAAAACAAAGGATTTAAAGTAGCATTTATTGATGGTCAAGTTCTTATGTGGCCTAGAGGGAAGACCCTTGATGATGCAGTAGTGATTGGAGTTGAAGAAGGAGGAATCTACAAATTAAAAGGACATTCAAACTTTGCAATGGTTCATGATATTGTGAATCCCAATGAACTATGGCATATGATATTTTCTCACCTACACTACAAATCTCTTCCGGTTGTGAGAAAAATGGTGACAAGTCTTCCATAAATCCAAAAAAAACTAGATAGTGTGTGCAAAGGATGTGCACAAGGAAAGAATGTGAAGCACTCCTTTCCCAATAATGATAACAGAGCCAAAGGAGTTTTGGACATCATGCATTCAGACATATGTGGACCAATGTCGGTAGCTTCAATAAGTGGGTATGCATATTGTGTATCTTTCATTGATGATTACTCACGTAAAACTTGGATTTATTTGTTAAAAGAAAAGAATGAAGTTTTTGGAAAATTCAAAGAGTTCAAGGATCTTGTAGAAAATTTGATAGAGTGGAAGATAAAGACCTTGCGATTAGACAATGGAGGTGAATTCACCTTAGAATAATTCAAGGAGTATTGCAAGAAAGTTGGGATCAAGAGGGAGATTTCTACTCCCTATAACCCTCAACATAATGGAATAGCTAAAAGGAAGAACAAAACAATCATGGAAGCAATAAAGGCCATGATCCATGATCAAGATCTTCCTATGCATCTGTGGGCAGAAGCAGCGAAAAATGACAATGTACGTGTAGAATAAAAGTTCCCACAAGGTGCTTGAAAACAAGACACCCGAGGAAATGTTTTCAGGAGAGAAGCCAGAAGTCATCCATTTCATAATATTGGCTGCCCTATATTTGTTCACGTGCCCAAGGAAAAGAGGACAAAGTTGGACCCTTCAGGACGAAAGGGCATATTTTTTGGTTACAATGACACATCAAAGGCTTACACGATATACATTCTCGGTCACCAGAAAGTGGAGATCAGTCGAGATGTAACCTTTGATGAGAATGTAGCTTTCAGTAAATCTAAATAGATCCATGCAGAAGAGGCACATGAAGAAGATAATGAAGTTCCTAAAGTTCCAGATGCAGTTGAACCAGAGGAAGTCATTCCAGAGGATCATGACATGGTAGAACCTCAGAAACCATTCGAGATATCTTCTTGCAAGAAAGACCAACTTAGGCACAAGAGCTTATCAGAGATGCTGATCCAAATTTTAAGGGGGTATATGGTCTAAATTCATATACAAAATTCATAAAGCTATAAAGCTAATAGATTGTCAAGGTGAATCATGATCCAAATTTTAAGGGGGTATATGGTCTAAATTCATATACAAAAGTCATAAAGTTATAAAGCTAATAGATTGTCAATGTGAATCAAGGAGATGCCCACCTCCTCATTAATTAATTGGGATAACATGTTTCCCATAAGGTTCAAAGAGAGCCTCACCTCTCCATTATTGTATTGGGATTTATTTTCCGCTACTTAGTTAGTTGAATAGTTAGATCTATTATTATAATAATAGAGACGCATTTAAAGAGCTCTTTCCATTATTGGTTGGATTTTATTTTCCACTACTTAGTTAGTTGGGTAGTTAGATGTATTATACTAATAATAGAGACTCATTTAATGAGCTCTTTTTTACTTTGTCCAATGTACCATTTTGTAATGTTATATAAATGCCTAACAAGCCTTCTCATAATATCAAGTTACTCATTTTGGCTTCTCTCATATTTTCTATTGTTCATTGTGACATTCATTAGCTCTGAGTGATTTACCAGTAGTTAGTTTTAGAGGTGAGGCTCTTCTTTGAGTCTCATCTACCAAGTACTTCATTTAAATGTTTTTTTTTCCATGCTTCTTTTTATGCAAGATTGGCATTTCTAAGCTCCTCCTCTCTCGACATTCAAGCCATCCAGATCTCAACCCCCGAGATCCGAATCAGTGGTATCAGAGTAGGTTCACTCTCCATCGGGACAAGGGTTTGAAGCATGTTGCGGGTTCAAACATTTGCAGCAATCACCAACCTCCTTTTGGTACTATCAGAATCCATTTTCTGGGCCCATCTGGGATTGGCTAGCTCCGAACACACTAATAGAGATTTGGAGCCTCTTGGGACTTTCCAACTTCTACCGACGGTTCGTGTTGGGATTCTCCCATATCACATGGGCCCTTAGCCAAGTGACCAAGGGCGGTGGAAAGGAAAATTTTGCGTGGGGGAAGGCACAAAAATGAGCATTTGATGATCTAAATCATCGCTTATTCTCAACTCCAATACTCTCCTTACCCTATCTACAACAATCGTTCGATATTGAGATTAATGGATCCAACTATGTTGTAGGTGCAGTTCTCACTCAACACGATCATCTGGTAGCATACCATAGTGAGACACTCTCAGATACTGTCTGGAAATACCCCACCTATGACAAGGAAATGTATTCCATTGTGCAATCCTATTGTCAATGGAAACATTACATTTGTTGATTATTTGGGTTGGTTGTCATTGATGTCAGCCCTTCAAAAAAGTCTGGTAGGAAATTTCGGTAGCACAAAGATTTGGGTAATGGACCCAAGTTTGTTTGATGGATAATGGTATGATTTTTGATATATTTGCAGGTAATACTATTCCATATGGATATTACATGTCATTCCATTTCCATTGGTATGTGGAACATCACATAACTCCTCACGATTAGAGAGTTATGGCCATGTGAAGTTGGAGAAAGGTTTGGGTAATGGACCCAAGTTTGTTTGATGGATAATGGTATGAGTTTTGATATAATTTTAGGTAAGAATATTCTATATGGATAGTACATGTCATTCCATTTCCAGTGGTATGTGAAACATCACATAACTCCTCACGGTTAGAGAGTTATGGCCATGTGAAGTTGGAGAACCCTCATGAGTCATCTAGAAGCCCCAAAATGTCAAAGTAGTCAAAGTGGTTTAAGAGATTTTAGAAGGTAAATAATAAAGTGAAGTGATGAGTGTACTATAAGTCAAAGTGAATAAAAAATAAATTATTTAAATAATAAAGTTAATGGAGAAATTACTAAGTGGACAAGTGGTTAGAAGTGGGTTAGCCCTAAAATAAGGAAAGTGGTTTAAGATGGTTAGAAGGTAACCCCTTGAGGTAAAGTGAAGTGATGAGTGTAATATAAGTCAAAGTGGATACAAAATAAATTGTTTACATAATAAATTTAATGGAGAAATTACTAACTGGACAAGTGGTTAGAAGTGGGTTAAACCTAAAATAAGGAAAGTGGGTTAAGATGGTTAAAAGGTAACCCCTTGAGGAAGCTACATGAAAGTATAAATAAGAGGCAAGGCTCTCTCATTTTAAAAACACTTAAGAATATTGAATATATACAGGTGACTGAGCTAACCAAAGGATATTAAAGATGAATTTCAGAGGGAAGGTGAAGTAAAGAAGGCCGAAATTCAAGGGAGGATAAATTCTTTTGATGATGCTTTCTAAGGTATGTTATTTACAGGTCATCTCACCATTTTCACAATAACTTTAATTATAGTATGATTCAGACCGGGAAATTGGGAGGCCATTGAGGAAACATATCCAAGTAGTTTTGATACAAATTTCAGCTTGTGGGTCGTTGTATTTTTGGATTTACACATAATGGAAAATAGGGTTTGTGGCTAGTCCTGAAACTGGTCTAAAACAGGTGTTTTGGGTAACAACGTCATAACTTCTTCATAACATATCCAAATTTAGTAAGACAAAATGTATTGGTTATAGTACATTTTGTAGTATTATGTGTACCATTTTCATATCCATACAACAAATATTCTGTGTGGGGCATGCTCTACAATTTCACTCTCTAGAATAAGACAGAATTCAACAAGGTATGCCATTTTTGTTATAACTCCTTTTATGAGAAGTTCCAAGTAGTAAAATATGGAGGAATTGCTTTAAAGACACTGAGGAACATTATGTACCATTTTCAAATCTTTATTCATTACAGGTACATAGTTATGATTATTGCAAGTTAGGGTTTTTGACTAATCCAAAATTAGTCATGTGAGACTAAAGTAAAGTTTGATGAAAATGCTAGTATCTTGTTGTTAAAGTTAAGTAAGGTTTGCAAGTATGTGATCATATACACCAGGTCTATTACATAGTTACAAATAAGATTTGGATAATGAAATTGATGAGGGCTTTTGGTTGAGGTACATGTTGGGTACATGGTTGAGACAAGTAGTTGATGATTTGGCACATACATCGGGTGTATAGTTGATGATGTTGGTACATCTTGACGAGTCATAGTTTATGTGTATTTGATGTATGATTGGTACATATTTGGTGCATGGTTGATGCACTCGTTGATGGTACAGGTTGAGGTACATGTTGGTGCATGGTTGATGCACTTTTTATGGTACATGTTGATTACAGGTTGTTTGGTACAGGTTGATGCATAGTTGATGCACTTTTTTATGGTACAGGTTGATTAGTACAGGTTGTTACAGTGGTGTATCTCACAACGATAGTGTGACAATGGTTCCATCATTCTACTTCTACGTTAGTTCGTTTGGACGGGGCAAGGACAGGTGGTTGTAGCCGGAGAACATAGGGGGTTGTAGCCTCCTTCTGGTTGTAGCCAGAGAATTGGGGAGTTGGAGCTTCCCTAAAGTTGTAGCCTGAGAAACTAGGGGGTTGGTGCCTCCTTCCAAATGCAGCTGGAAAACAAAGGAAGTTGGTGCTTCCAATGAATGTAATTCTTAAAGACATATAAGAAAAATCATTATGTGGTTTTCTCTCGCTTTGGGTTTCCACGTAAAAACACTGGTGTACTGTGTATGTGTATGATTTCTCATTTGTTCATTGTTTATTTACTATGCAACTATTGGATGATAATGCTACATTGATATAACACTTGCATTTTATGGTGAAAAAAGATTAAATTTCTCTATTACTGATTCACCCCCCCCTTTCTCAGTAATCCAACAACATTCTGGGAAAGGAGACAATCATCCACATTGATCACAAGCCTCTGCAGTTCATACAGAAACAGGGGAAGTTGCAGAATGACCACCATCAAAAGTGGTCCACCTACTTACAATATTTCCATCTCAACATCAAGTATAAGACAGGGAGCACAAATCGTGTTGTTGACTGCCTCAGTCGACCTCCCATGGCTACACTCACAACCGTGCTCCATTCCTATGGGCATGAGGCATCTGAGTGGCCCCAACTTTATTAGCAGGATCCAGACTTTGCCACCACCTATCAGCTCTTGGCTATAGGCGTGAATGTCACTGATTTTCACATTCAGGATGGATTGTTATGCCATCTAGGCCATCTATGTGTTCCTACAAGAGAGCATGCAAAGATGATTTGGGAGGCTCACTAAAGTCAGATTGAAGGACAATTTGGCATGGAGAAAACTGTGGTTGTTCTATAGAAACATTTTTATTGACCAAAACTTTGATAGGACCTCAGCAAGTATATCGGATCTTGCACTTCATGTGCCATTGCCGAGCCAACCATCAAGAAGCAAGGCTTATACACCCCTCTTCCTACTCCCGAGAGGCCTTGGGAATTCATCTCGATGGATTACATGTCTGGCCTTCTGTCTACCAAGAAAGGAAAAGATTGTGTATTTATGGTAGTTGATCAGTTTTCGAAAATGGTCATTCTCACAGCCTGCAAGAAGAGCATCACAGTGGCAGATACTGCCAAGCTCTTCTTCAAACGAGTGTGGGTCTATTTTTGAATACCACATACCATCATCTCCGATTGGGACAATAGGTTCCTCAACACATTTTGGTCGAGTCTCTGGTCACTGTTGGACACCAAGCTCACTAAATCCACTACCTTCCACCCTCAAATCAATGGCCAAATAGAGGTCGCCAATCAAATGATTGTGCACATCTTGCGCATGTATAACTCTAAGCATTTGTGCACATGGGATGAGAGCCTTCCTTATGTTCAACATAGCTACAACAGGGCTCTCCATAGCTCCACTAGCCATAGCCCCTTTCAGGTGGGGCTGGGATTCCAACTCTTCTGTCGCATTGATGTTGCACTACCTCTTGCAACCACACAAATAGATTCTTCCCATGTTCATTCTGAGGTCGACAAAGCCATCGGATTCATCACATCCGCTAACATGTCCTTGAGATTTTGCAGAAAGAAAATGCTAAGTACAAGCAACGCCATGATCAACACCGGGTACCACACAAGTTTCAGGTGGGAGATAAGGTCTAGTTACATTTCCAGAAAGAACACCTTATAGGGATCCATCAGAAGCTTCGTCCACTTCGATATGGGCCTTACACTATCACTAAGGCTGTGGGTGACAATGCTTTTGAGCTCAACACTCTCCCCTTTCTTAGCTTGCACCCAGTGTTCAATGTGGACCTCCTCCAGCCATATTTTCCACCATTATTGGACACCTTGGAGATCGCCGAATAGTTGACACCAATAGAGCTCAACCTTGACTGTATGGAATATGCATCCACTTATCATATTGTGGAAACACAGGTCAAGGGCACCCGCCAACAGAGGATCCAGCTTTATCGGGTTGCCAAGGCAGGGTAGCTCCTACACCAAGGCAAGTGGCTCACCCGGAGCCAAATTCAAGAGAAATTTTCTCACCTGATGGGGGCACTCAACGCAATGGAGACCATTGCTTCCTAAGGGGGGAGGATTGATCCAGGTGCATATTGGTGGCTACCCACCTATTCCAACTGGCTCCTCTTGACATTTTTGAGTTCAACATGTTCTTCGGTTATTCTTTGTAATTGTGGGTTCTACACTTTCGGGGTTGTCTGAAGCCCTACACAACTTCCAAGTGGAGATTGGTGGCTACCCATCTAATCCAACTGGCTTATTTTGGAATTTTTCATGTCAGTACATCTTTATGTACTTCCAAGGCCATTTTGGGCCCCTAAACAATGTTTTTTTGGCTTGCCACAGTCAAACAATATACAAAGTTAGAGTTTGACGGCATAATGTGTATTTCTTGAAAAGACCTTTCCAACGAGCTATTGTGCACCTAAAACGGAGGTCATATGCAAAAGTTACAACCCCGGGAAGTTGAGGTACCAACTTACCCATTGAAACCCATATAACGTTTGGTGTTTCATCACCTAAGATTAGGCTTTTGGATGTCTAGGGTTTTGGAATTCATTAGTAATGTTAAAAAGGCCTCTGGAGCCTCATTGTAATCATTTTGTTCAGACGGATGCATGTAGAAGCCACATCTCTTCTAAGAGATAACCACCACCATTCGAGCAAGTTGTTTTTAGTTCTGCAGTTTTATAATTTCAACCTATTTTATTTATTCAATAAAAATTATTGTTCACTGGATACATATTGTTATTCTCCGTATCTCTATGTTATTGTATTTAGTTTGTTATTTATTTCGTTCCACTCATAAATCCAAATCATAAACATATGCATTTAAAGTAAATAATGACAAATGTGGTTAATAAAAAATAATATTAAATAAAAAATAAATACATTACTAACACATAGACTTCACAATATTGTAAAATACAAGTGTTTGTTTCATAGTTGACTTCATGCTCTATATGACATATTGCACATTAGCCTTCTCTCAAACACTTGGTTTGAATCTTTCAAGCTTTTATATTTAAATTAAATAATAATTAAATAAAATATAAAATAATGAATTTGTTTTTTATATAATATTTAAATAGACATTAAGGAAATGATAAACTAATTTTATTTTTTAAACATTCAATAAATTTTTTATCTCATATGTTGACTTTTTTCTCTCCATTAACATTATTACAAATAAAATCATAAATTTGAGTTTCAAATCCTACTCAAAGGTGCTCAATAATTATCAAGGTATTTTCTAAATCTTATGAAATAGAGGGGAGAAGATGTGAAACATGCATTCCTCATTGAGGAGGGAGATGGCCTACAAGATAAGAAGTACATCTTAGCTTAAGATATTGGAAAAAATACAACATTTTGACAACAACAAAGCACATTATAATAAAAATTATGCTTATAATCTAAAAATGACCATATCTTTTATGATAATGTGCTTTGGTGCTGTTGTATTTTTTCTGGTGTCTCAAGCTAAGATGTACTTCCTATCTTGTAACCCATTTCCCTCCACAATAAGGAATATATATATAATATTTCTTATGTGACTTAGGAAAACAACGTGAGTTCATTTGTAGGACAAGGTTAACCAAACCCAATAAAAAAATTGAACAAGCATTGTTATATAGGTTATAAGTTAAATATATCATTAGAATTGAATAAGCATTTCTTTCAATCACCCAAAGTAAATTCAATTGAAAAATTATATTTCTAAAACAATTATCTAAATATTAAAAAAATTAAATAATTTTAATCATATATTAAACTTTTTAATTATAATTTAACTCTTTTTAATCATATATAAATTCTCATTTAAAAATATATATATAACTCCATTTCTAAACCATAATAAATTCATGTAAAAGAATATTGAATTAGTGTATGAGGTATGTTAGATAGTGCAATAATGTCGACCACAAAATCGATTGGCTTATAAAACTCCCCCATTTTTGGTCAAACATATTGTGTTCTTATATTATTGAATTTATTCAATATATTATAAATATACATATTTTGTAGATCCCCTTTGTTTTTATAGTATTGAATTTATTGAATATATTATATATATACATATTTTTTTTTTGTAGATCCCCTATTTTGTATATCCCCTCCCTTTTTAATTTAGTGTAAACATAAAGGTTAGCCAATTTTCCTTTTCCTAGTAAGATTCTTTCGATAAAACAACTCTTCCATGATGTAAAAATAAATAAAATTGATCATTAATAACGTTAGCTTTTACTAATTGTGGAAATATCACATTATAATAAATAATGATAAATAAGTGGTATATTAAAAAACTAGATACTCTATTAGTGTATTTTAATCTTGTATTTTGATAATGACTTTTTTTCCTTAATTTAAGGAAATAAGAGTTCACTAGGCGAAAAAAACCAACTATGTAGTAGAGATAATTTGAAAAAATAGTATTAAATCTTAAATTTAATTTTTATTTTAAAAATATGTTAAAATTTTTATTTTTATTTTTTTAGTATTAATTAAATAAAATATAAATTTAATAGTAATGTTAATAATAATAATAATCTATTTTTAAGGTTATGGTTAAGTCATACTAAATTGGTGTATGAGATCCCCTTGTTTGTGGGATAAGGGACCCCTGATTTGACTGATAAAATTTATGGAAGTATACATACCCTACCCCTTATAAATTTAAACTTGTTTAGTATTTGAGATTGTTAAAGTTTAAAAAAAAAATTGTAACTATTTCATTATTACTTTACATCCCAAAAAAACCAAAAAAACATTTTATAAAGAGAAGAGAATAATGAATAAATAAGCATAACCATTATATATTAGTGGAAACACTACTCCGTTGTGACTACCTCATTAGCAACATGATAATATATCATCTTATACATAATGAAATTACCTCATTAGCAACATGATAATATATCATCTTATACATAATGAAATCTTATATTTATTTTCATTATCATAAATTCAAACATTTTACAGTACATTTTAATAGAATAAGTAACTTGTATACAGTATTGGAAGCTTACAAGATTCTCTATAACTATCTTTATCAAATGTTTATTAGTAATTACTTTATGTTGTCATGACAACCCAATTTTGGTTGAAGTTTTCTTTGATTATTATTTTAGTGATTACAATTTGACTCTTTGATAGTTGTATTAATAGTGTTTTGTTGTGTACATAGTCGTTGCGATGCCATAGCATACCTTTGTTAATTATTAAAAGTATATTACATTTTTAAAGGTTGTGTTTTTCATAAAATATAAGATTGCATTTTATATGGTTTAACATTTATAAATTATATTTCAATAGTGTTTTACAAAATTTATTGGAGTTATAATGATAGATATTATTTTCACACAAAAGGACTATGGTGACCTCTTAGTTGGCAAAACTTTTATTTGACTAGGAAGGGTTGAATATTCAATGACTTAAACATATTATGGTAAATTAAGAGTGTATGTAGGTTATGGTATATTTTTGATAATTGACAGAATTTGACCACATTTAATTATGGAAGATGTCAATGGAGGGGACACACATTCATGGAACATTATGGACTTGAGGCACAACATGTTAAGTATTAAGATTGAATGCATGTTACTTTATGGTTTTGATAATTGATGTCACTTAACCACATTTGATTTGGAAAATTTGATGAAGGCGGTATACATTCATGGAATGTTATGGATTTGAGGCATAACGTAGGTAAATAAAAAAATGTTAGCATGTGTTAAGTATTATTAATATACTAAATGTTTTTTCAAGCATATACTAAGAATCTTTAATATGGTGTGTAGGTGTGAAGTTTCTTTTGCATTTTCTATTTCATATAAGGTAGATCTTCTACAATATGGAGCGAATCAGGGTGAGGTATCCATATTCAATATACAACATGGACATAGATTGCATGGAAAGATTGTAGATGGTGTTTAGAATAGATAAGGTGTTCAACCCCAATGTGCCTCTATCACATCAAATTGGATTTGGACATACACTATACACTAGGGGATGCAATGAAATTTGATGAGATTTGGAACCTCATTGCGAATATTACCCCTTAAATATTCCCTAATCAAGGAGAATATTCATATATACAAGGGTTTCTTTAACACATGAATGCACGAAAATAAGCACGCACATTGCTAAAGGAATGATATGTAATGTCCATGATAATGACTATATTATGGGTCAAACACTAAGTGAAACGGACTTTGGTGTTTTCTTGGAAGATGTTTGTGGAAAATGCACAAGGTGCAGGATTAGGATATATGTCTATACATTCTTTGTTTAGATGCACAATAAAGGTGAGATGTTGAGGGTCAACAAAATTCATGGAGACACCAAGGGAAATGGTGATACAGGATGTATAGAGGACACAAGTCCCTTAAACCAATGACACGGGGGTCTTATAATAAAAAATATATAGACTTGAATGACACGAATATATTGTGTCCATATAAAAAGGTTAGATGAGTTACGTTAGAAAATAAGTTGCAAAATGACAAACAAAGAAAGATAAAGAGAAAAAAATTGACTTTCGACAGTGATGGAATGTTGTAAATAAGATTTTCTTTGATCATTTTAATAGAAATCTTGGTTATTGTAGATTCTACAAGTTCTATGGAAATCATGAATCAAAATGGTATTAGGGATTTTTTCATGAATTTGACCCTTTCAAACTATGCCATGTCGTCAAAGATACATTGCCATAGCCTATCACTCATTGTTAGGAAAGTAAAGGACATGAGATTGTATGGGGATTTTATTTGTAAGATAGATTGGTACAAGATGCATAGGATTCATCAAAGCACCTTCTATAACAACCGTCATTCAGGTTTTGAACAAGGAAATAGGAAAAATATTCATGGTAAAACCAACACATGAAAAGCATGTGAACATATCGTTGCAGCCACATAAATACTGCATAGAAATGTAATAGATAATTCAGATTTCTCACCAAACGAAACATGTCAAGTTGAAGAAGATTGTGCTTCTTCTCCTTTGATATTATTATCTTCAACTTACATAAATCTCTTTGATAAAGGAGATCAATGAGGATCTTGACAAGCTCAATTACCCATAAATATCACAACAAAAAATGAGCAAGATATAGAATACTTGGTTTTGATATGTGGAATTCTCAAAGAAATCCAACTTCGATAAATGTAGTGAATGTATAAAGTCGAAATCAACAAGGATTTGTGGTTACCCTAGCCTAATCTCGCATTGTGACTCCTTCCCATTGTGATTTCTTCTGCAACAATGGCCGATGGGGATCTAGGTCCCCAATCAGAGTTTGATGTGGATGCAACTACTTTTAAGCAACTCGTTGGATCACTAGGGAAACCTCCTCCCCATCCATCGATCTCGTAGTTCGTAAAAAAATTGGACCAACTTCAAGAAATTGAAATCGCATGTTATGTTGCTCACAATAAAGCACTTGCCTATGCCTCCAAAGGACTCCTAGGTCAATTTATTGAAATTTGGCCCTCACCTTGATAAGTGGAACTCTAGATTGTGTGGAACTAGCAACCCCTCATCAAAGGACGTCTGAATCACTTCTTCTGTGGTAATGGTTTCTATACTTTTTTTTCAAGTTTAAAGAAGACAACGATCATACATTTCAAAGCAAACCATACTTCTATGGTTCCATAGGTTTATATTTGAATCGATGGACCCCAGATTTTGACCCGGAGTGCGACATCCCCACTGTAGTCCATGTATGGGTTCTCCTCCCTCATCTCCCCCTCCATTGTTGGGGAGATGATGCCATAAAAAGTATTGGGAACTCACTGGAAAAATATTTTGATAAGTCTGAACCTAAGGCTCCAATGTTCGCTTGTGCTCAGATCTGTGTAGAAATTGACTTAGAAAAAGGGTTTCCATAAGTAATCAAATTAAAATTGGATGATTCAACCCATATCCAGAAAGTAGAATATGAGAATGTGTTATTTAAGTGCAATGTTTGTCATGAATATTATCATTTTTTCTATAAATTGTGTCAATAATAAGCCAGAAAAGGTAATAGAAAAAGTTAAACCCATGGAAGAAAGTACAAAAGAAAGTAAATACAGGGAGAAACAACTTGTCAAGTCCCGCAATCCTATCCCATGCAAAGAATCCCTCCCAGAACCCTTCCCTAGGAGCGATCCCCAAAGAAACCAAAAGAACTTCAAGAAACCCCAGCAAAACAAATTAGGAAGAAATGCACCATATCTCCCCCAACAAATTTTCAAGCCTTGGTGAATCCAACCTAGGAAGAGAATATGAAGTAACTCCAGAATAAAACCCTAGCTCTTCTATTACCACTCCCCTTGACACAAAACCTAGAATCAGAGAGGAAGAAGAAGAAAATTCGGAGGAGGAAGAAATTCACATAGAAACCCCCAATGTAGAATCTCAGACAGTTATATAAGAAAGAGATCCCCCTCAAGGGAATCTTTGGCAAGCTCCTGAGGAAGGGGAAATCCCAACAGAATGAACCAGAAAATATGGAAGGAGGACAAACAAAGACCAGAGAAGAAGCAAAAAACAAAGATAAATCCATTAGTAAGCAATACTCAATAGAGAGCTAATTAAATAATATGGGCCCTAAAGGAAGCAATAGAGGAACAAAAGCTCAGGTCCCACCCATCTCGAGCGGACAAGCTACCTCATCACATAAGTAATGAAATTTATCTCGTGGAATTGTAGAGGCTTCGACATCAAATCCAAGGTTGAAGCCCTTAGAGACCTTATCAAATAAGAGAATCCCTATGTAATTCTCCTCTAGGAGACTAAAATGGAGAAAAAATATGTCATTCAATCAGGGAAAAAATATTTTCAAAAAGGTGCATTAGGAGGAATCATGATGCTCTGGAATCCAACTCAATATGATCTCAAGGTAACTTTTTATTCAAAACACTGGCTACTTACCGTTCTTTGCAATAGAGAATATGGATATAAATTTTTTATTATAAATCTATATATGTCAAATAAATATGTGGATAAAATTGAATGTTGGAGATCTTTGACATCCTTCAAAGACAATTTAGGGCTTCCTACATGTATAGTCATTGGGGACTTTAACACAATATTGCAAAACACAGAAAAAAGAGGTGTAAATTCAGCTAGAGACTCAATGAGGGAGAATATGGAAGATATTATCTTTGACTGAGACCTCTTTGATGTCAAACCCCCCAAGGGTGAGTTCACCTGGAGAAATAAGTGGTTAGGGCTTGGTCACATTGCATCCCAACTAGACTGCTTTCTCATTCACATCAATTTTCTTCTTATCCCCCTCTATATATGCTCCAATATAACCCCCTATGCAATTACTGATCATAAACCCATTTCCCTTACCCTGGCTCCCCCTCAAAATTTCAATCCCATCCCCTTTGGATTCAACCCCCTTTGGTTGCACAATCCCTCAATTGTTTATATCATCAGAGAATATTGGAAAACCCCCATTCAAGGCTACCCACACCTTTTCTAGGAAAGCAAATTGTGGGAAGTCAAATTGGCTCTTAAGTCATGGGTGAAGACTTCATTTACCCCACCACATCAATAAAGAATCCTAAGAATTATTGAATTAGAAAACATTCAACGAGAAATGGAAGCACAATAAGTGACAAAAACCCACTTGCAGAAGAAGCACAAAGCTTATCATAATTTTCATCAGGTCTTTTGAAAGGAGGAAGAAGATTGGAGGCTTAAATCTCACAGTCTATGGCTTCAGTCAGGAGATTCCAAAACTGCTTATTTTCACAAGAAGGAACAATAGAGGTCACAAAAAAACACTATCCAAAAAATACAAATAGATACTGGACAAACTCTAGAATATTTTACCCAAAATAAGGAAGCAGTAGTAACCTACTTTGAGAAGCTTTACTCACAAGAGCAGGAGGAGGATGAAGAAGGCACCATGCAAGCCATGTTGGAAAGCATACCAGCTTGCATTACCAAGGAAGAATACGGGGCTCGCACTTGAGAAATTAGTGAAGAAGAAATCTCAAAGGCCATATGGAGTCCGGGACAAGATAAGGCACCAGGGTTGGATGGATTTTCTATACACTTCTTTAAATTATTATGGGAAGCAATCAAAAAATACTTGAAAAGGATGCCCAACTACACTTTGAAGAAGAAAAAAGGTCAAAGGGGAAATAAACTCAACTTTCCTGGCCCTAATCCCAAAAGAGTCTAATCCCTCCAATTTCACCATATTCAAACCCATTTCTATTTTCAATTCAGCATACAAAGTCCTCACAAAAATATTTGATGGAAGAATAAACCCCTCCTAGGCACACTGATTTCAAAAGATCAAGGAGGATTCATGGAAAACATGTAAATCATCGATATTATCATCCTAGTTCAAGAATCCATATACGTGAGTCATAGCAATAAAGAAAGGGGAATGGTTATAAAACTAGATATGGCAAATTCTTTTGATCGAGTCATGGAAGAAACCTTAAGAAGGAAGTTGGAAGAAGATCGCCAATGGGATGCATGGGATTTCGCTCTTGGTCTCATGATAGCAAGATGGATAAATAATGTAAATCACTCACAATTTGCAGACGGTACCCTCCTTCTAGGTGCAATGTCCACCATTATAGCCAAAAGATTTAAGAAAATACTTAATCAATTTCTCTCATCTTCAGGAGGTAAAATAAACATTATGAAAAGTCAAATATATGGATGGAACCTTTCAGAAAATCTCTCAACATTAATTTCAAGGGTCCTTGGCTTCAGGGTGAAAGAACATTGGTCCTCATTCAAATATTTTGGTATGAAAATCTCCCTAAATACTCCCTCCTCCTAGATTTGGAATGAAGTCTTAGAGAAAATGGCAAAGCAAATTCAAAACTGGGGAGCCCGCTAGCTCAACATTGCAGGTAAAATTGTGTTAATCAAGGTTGTTTTCTCCTCTTCAACTATTTTTCAATGTGCATCATTGCTAGCGCCTAAAGGAGTGATTGATAAAATATCAAAAAACATAAGAATCTTTCTCTAGGAAGGAGGTAAGACCAATACAAAAAAATTCCATTTAATCAACTGGAAAACAATGCGTCAGCCCCATGAAAGAGGTGGACTAGCAATCCAAGATCCCTCAAAGATGAACATAGTCTTGGAAAAAAAACTAGTATGGAGACTAGTTACAAGACAATTAGAATGTTGGAAAAAAGCTATAATAGCTCAATATTTATGAGCATCCAGAGAGAGATGTTGTTACACATCAAAATGCCACACTTAAGTGTCGCACCCTAAGTGTCGCAAAGTGTCACAAGTATCATAGAGTGTCATATGCACCTTACTAAGTGTCGCATGCACTTTTTCAAGTGTCATATGCACCTTACTAAGTGTTTCATGCACTTTTTCAAGTGTCAGAAATCATTGACACTATGAAAGGAATTTTCCTACATGATCCCTAAGTCATGTTGGAGGAAGAAATCCATCATTTCAAGTCCAAAAGCATGCCTTTTACTTGGAAAATTGAGCATTATTTGAGTATTTATGAAGGGTGGCGCCCCCCCTACCCATGTATAGGGAATTTCAGTGCTCCCCTTGTCATTTTAAGGGAGCACAGCTAGATCTTTGTCTCTAACTAAGGGGAGCACCACTTTTGGTTAGTGGAAAATATTGCGCATCATGACTTTTCTTGAGGGACAACTCTTAAGGGAGGAGGTTGTTTTGGGTCGAATCCTATCCTATGGAACTATCTTAGGATCAAATCCCAACTCATGGAGCTATATCCTCAACCACTTCCCTTATTATCTCATGGTGGTTGAGCCTCCCAATCCTATAAATTGAAGGGACTTTCATGGTGAAAGGGAGGAGGAAATTATTGAAGTATCATCACTTTGATCGTAAGAGATTCGTGAAAGGAGTTGGATGAGGAGATCCTGGAGAATTTACAACATCGTTAAACATGATTTGTAAGTACTTTCCATTGGCTTTCCAATTAATATAAACTTGGCCTATTCCCTTCAAGTTCATGTGTTCTACATTTGCTTGTCTATTGTTGTTTCAATCTTTGTAGATAGATCTGCTTCATCTAATCATATAGAGTAAGAGGAAGAGTTTCTTTGTTGTCCTTTACAAGACTTCATTTGTGTTAAGGATCTTGGAGATCAAGCCCAAGGGTTGTAGCAGTGAGGACAAACATCAAATTAAGGTACACCATATATTCTTCTTCTCTCTTGCTTGATTGGATGAAGCAGATCTATCTATGAATATTGAAACAACAATAGACAAGCAAATGTAGAACACATGAAATTGAAGGGAATAGTCCAAGTTTATATTAATTGGAAATCCAATGGAAAGTACTTACAAATCATGTTTGACGATGCAGTAACTTCTCTAGGCTTTCCTTGTCCAACCCCTTACGTGAATCTCTTACGATCAGAGTGATGATACTTCAAAAATGGTGACTCCACTGGGGAAGGACTTTGACTAGTTTTTCCTTTGTTTCCTCTTGAATCCTTGATTATGATTATATATTTCTTGTTTGATGCTTCATTCTAATCTATTTCCCCTTCCCTCTTCTTGTTTGAAGAGTTTACAGAGCCATTTATTGAGTCTCTGTTGATTTTTAGCTGTTGGAAGCCATTTTTTAGCTTTTTCAGATATCAACACTCCCCTGCAGTTCACACCAGGGTGCCACTAGTTGAATGGCTTTCCCCCTAAGCCTCCTAGGGGGCACCACAATGCCTTGTTCCTTTGGTAACATGGGTGCCATTATCCCCTTTTAGGTGGCTTTGTGAGTTTCTGCTTGGTTCTGCTCAGTCTGTTTTTGAGAGGCATTTAGCCCACAATCTCTTGATTTGTCTTTGACTTTGTTTTAATTGAAAATTTGACATTCATCACTCATTTCATTTCCTTCTTTAAGTTTGCAAACTTATCCTAGTTGTGAAATTGTATGGTCCTCTTGGGTTAACTAGATCCCTCGGTTCATCCTACCTTTCATTTCCCTGATCTTTGTCTCATAAAGTTTTCAGATTGCTTGATTGTTTAGAAGCTTTCATCAACTAGAGTTTACAAAGGTTGTTTGGTATTAATCCCTTTTTGTCTTCATTGAAACATATCACTTTTTGAATGAATAGGACTCTCTTGTTTACCGCAACCCAGCCTTGAACACTGATTCTTGTTGCTCATTTTTTCAGGATTTTCATGAGTGTCTGTCTTCTCTCTATTTTACATCTTCGAGTCCTTGATTGAACAAGTTATCTCATACTTGATTTCTTTTAGTTCTCATCAATTTTTGAATGCACTTTGTTTGATTTCTTTTTTCCTCATATTTCTTTGTGTCAAGCATTGATCTCAAATTTAAGAAGTGAAAACATTTGCATATCTTATTGCATACATGATCAAAAAAATAAATTTTTGCATTCTTTAGGGAATTAGTTTTGGTACATGTTTGAAAAAGAGCTAGTTTTGCATGTGCATTTGAATTTCAAAAACATTTGCTTGGTAGTTTGGCATCATCTTGCTCCCATAAATTGAAAGTTGCATAAAATTTGATTACTTGCTTATGTTAAGAAGAATATAACTCTTCTCCTTCCCATAAATAGAATTCATCGAAAATAAATAATTTCATCTCATTCTTTTTCATTCTATTGGAGTTGAGTCTTACACATCATCAGTTTCATCTCCATGAACCTATTGAGTACAAATCCATTAAAATCATCCACATGCTAATAAAATCCATTAGATATTTTTTTGGTTTTAGCACACCAACAGTGGCACACGATTAGGGTCTTTGGACTAGGCAAAGTGAGTAAATTGTCCAAGACTACTAAACAGACTGTAGAGCACTAAAGAGTGAACAAATCCAACTTTCGTATTAGCATATTTGGGAAACCCCTCTCACATAAGGACTAAACATGAGGTTGTGTGTAGAAGAGCAACGAAGATTACCCCTCTAAAGCTTGACCAACTGTAGTGGAAATAGTGTATATTGGGGGGTTTTCTTAAAGTGTCACTGGTTTCATTTAGTCTTGGTGCTTCGTGAATCTCAAGTCTATTCGAGGTCCTTAGGAGTTTTATCGGTCCACTTGTATTTAGTATTCTAGAAAAAATTTGGACTTTAATATCATGCCGACGTTCATTCCTGACTGTTGATTGTACCCACCCAGAGGATGATTGTGAGTTGGTAACCTTAGTGGCCTTTCCTAGGTATCTACAAAGGTGATTGTGAGGGGATTCCCATGGTACCTATGGCAGACGTCGTATCACACTTTCAGTTCCTTGGAGGGTGATACCATGAAAGTGAGAGTTACTTGCACCGATAAGGGTTGTTACGTGGAGGTCGAAGTAACTTCTTCTCATTCCTTCGTTGGTGGATTGACATCTCGTCTTCGGAAGATCCTTGAACCTACTGTTGCTTGGTTGATTTCTTTTAGTTTTCTTAGGAGTTTGTTTCTTTTATTTTTGTAGTCGGCCTTAAGATCGAACATCTCACAGTATATAAGGTATGGATCCTAATGTTTAGGAACCTCAACCCAATGTTTCTTACGAGGGAATGATTGAAGATCAAACTTCCGAAATCAGGAGAGTAGTTCCTGGAAGTGGCCAACACATAGAAGAACCGGTCAAAAAATTTGTAGAAAGCCTTGCATATTATGTGAACCCTCTTTTTATTGATCCACTCGGCCTACCAATATTGATCCACCATCCACGATATTTATTGATGCCTATTCTTCTTGATTTTTACTGCCCGGTTCAACCACTACACAATCTTTTGGCATGAACCCACTGATTTTTAATTTTTCTAAGGGACTTGGGAATTTATCTTTACCCACAACTCATGTATTTGGTATTGATGGTGCTTCTTTATTGGGAACATCGATGACCCAGGTAACCCCGACTCAATCGCTTGCGAATACATCTCCCTTTTCACATGGGTCAGATAATATTCCTATATCATAATTTACACACATGCACACACCAAGTACTTTACTTGGTTGTCCCATCTGTAAGATGGTCGAAAGTCAAGTCATTCACAAAACCACAGTTACACAAGATACTCAGTCTCCATCTCAAACCTAACATATGAGTACACCTTACATTGGAGGTCAATCTTCAATGGGAGGCCAACCTTTAGCTAGGGGGCAACCTTCAACTACAGGGAAATTTTTTATTGGGGGGAAACCTATATGGTTGCAACATCAAAAATCATGGGGCAAGCCGCTCCTACAAGTCCTTCTATCCCTACTACCACTGGCCTATATGTTGGACAACCATTTCCAATAGTTTCTAATCCTTTGTGGGGACAACCTAATCTGACAGGAATTCCTCTGCAAGGAACTTTTCCCTATCAATCTGTAAACCCCATGATTCCAAAACAATAGTCCCTTCAATCACAATACATCGAGGGACCATTAGGTCAATTTTAGTATGTAGGAGGTCCATCTGTTCGACCACGGTACATGGGTGGACAATCAAGGCAACCACCTTACATGGGTGGACAACCTGGAAAGTCGTCGTACCTGGGAGGACCATCTAGTTTTTCTATCTCGCTGCAACATGGATATGGTCCTACTGGTGTTACCATGCCACATGGTTACCACCAGTATCCAGATGCTAACTGACAACAACCATTCTTGTCTATGTTAGATCTTCCATATCTATCATGTTTGACAAACGATCCCATCCAACATGTCTTGTTTTGGCCCACCATCCCTGCCAAATTACCGTCCAACATCCAACATCGAGAAATTCGACGGAAAGCCTAGGGAAGATCCTAACAATCATGTTATGAATTTCCATTTATGGTGTTATTAAAACATTTTGATGGATGATTCCATTCCTCTGAGGCTTATTCAGAGAACACTTATAGGTGTTGCAGCCAAATGGTATATTGAGTTGTCGCATAACTCCTTTGTCGATTTTAATTATCTTTCCATGGCTTTCCTGACGCATTTTCAGTTGCTTATATGGTATGAGAACGATATAGAAATTTTGACCTCACTCAGAAAATCCTCTTCCACCCACATATCTTATCATATTCATGAGTGGAGACATCAAAGACGGTTGATTAAAGCTCCAATTCTAGACCAAATCCTCACAGATTGGTTTACAAAGTCACTCTTGCCACCCATCGCCTGTGATGTTTCTATGGGGATTGTTGTTATTGAGGAGCATACTATCATTCATGCCCAATATTTGGACTTGGTATATTCTCAGTTCGACACACTTTACGATCCGATCCCTCATGCTCCTCGCCCATCACTGATCTAACAAGACCTGCTCCGGACCTAGTTTTTGTTTCAAACACCAACACTACTTCTGCTCCTTCTCAAACCTCTGAGGTGAACGCATTCCAATCCACTTCATCTCAGCAACTAGTAGGTAAGAAGAAAAACAAGGGTAAATCCAAGAAATCTTCTAACCAACAGGATACTGCAAACACTGTTGATACCCAACGGAATAGGAAAGCTAAGTTTCCTTGCATGATTTGTGAGGAATACCACTACACGAAAGACTTCCCTCATCGTGAGGAAGTCGCTAAATTTATGAAGGGTACCTCCCAACTTGCAGTGTTAACTGACCCTTTCTCGGTTCAGCAGCAACATTTGGTTGCAAAAAATCTTGCCCCTCCGCAAGGGGGAAACACAGGTCATTCCCACCATGGGGATGCTTCCTCGAGCGCCTCTGAAGTGTATATGTTTAAGACGGTTAATGTAATGACTCGAGAAAATACTTATGGCACTCCTCCAAGTGTTCAAGCTAATGGAAAGGATATTAATCATCCTTCCACATCCACTCCTCCTCCATCTTCCACTCCTCTTCATATTGACAAGATAATTTCTGACGCAGTGTTGCACCCGCCCAAGGGCACAATTCGAAAAGAGACATTTAATCCAAGTGCCCATGACATCCAAAACTACAATATCGTTGAATATTTGGTACAAACACCTTGTGCTATCTCATCCCTTGAATTTCTACAGAACTTTCCAAGTCAACGTAGAACCATGTTGTCTACTATTAGCACTATGGATCTAGAGGAGTCAAATATGATTACATTTAATATGGATTATTTTAAGGAGAGGCTATCATACCACTTAGCATTCCAAATTCAAATTTTGTTTGGTGGAAAGAACATACATCACACTATTTTGGATGAAGAAGCCTCCACCTGTGTCATGTCTTTGCCTTGTTGGAGAGACCTTGGTTCTCCTAAACTTACCTCATCTCCTACCAGCCTGAATTCGTTTGATGGACATGGTTTCCAACTTCACAGACCCTTGCAATATTTTTGTTGTGACATTGAAGAGTACAATTTTTTCGGTTGATATCGAAGTGGTTGACGCGCCCTTGGATTACAATTTGTTACTTGTTCATAGTTGGTTCTATGCGATGACTGTCATTGCATCTTCGGTGTTTCACATTTTACGATTTCCCCATCAAGGAAAAATTACCATTATTCACCAACTTGATTATATAACTCGAGATCTCCACAATGTTGCAACGAATAATTTCCCTTTTCTAGGACAGTCTAGTCTTAAGAGTGTAGGAATAGGTCTTCTTAAGGATTCCTCACTCATGGGGGTTTTTCCTTTGCCCTCTCCTACCACCCTGCAGGTTGCCACGTTAAATATGATTTCGACTCAGGTGCTACAATCCCTAGAATCACTTGATCCTTTGGTAGTACCTGGTCCTTACGAGCATAGTTATTTTCCTATGTCAAGCTCATTAAAAAATGAAATAGATGTTTACGAGCATAGTTTATTGTCTCTATAAAGTTCATTAAAAAATGAAACATACCCCCTCCATTCAAATCGAGTCTCACCTTGGATCGAATATTTGAACATTCTTTTCCTCCACCTGGTGAAAATATTCCTATTAGTATCCAGACACCTAAACGAGGAAAGAAGAAGAGGCGTCAAAGAAAACGATGCTTGGGGGACATGTCTCTAGCCTTTGGATATCATGTTGGAGTGAAAACACTAGATTTTACCAAAGAAACTGGGGGAAAAATACCTCTAGAGAGACACACTGCTAGGAGTCTTCCTCCCTTTGGGGTCATTCCCATCGTAACTTAGTAGTCTTTTCTAGAATGAGCTTAGTCTTTGTTATTACTCGTGCTCGTAGATACATGAGAATAGGTTACCAAGCTCAGTATGTTTCCTTTCTCGTGCTCGTTGATACATGAGAATAGGTTACCGAGTATACTTTTATCTCTTTTTCGGAATCATAAAAGATATACGAAAAAATGAACTCTTTGGAGTCTCCTTTAAACTCTTTTCAGACTCCCTAAACATGAAAATATTATCAAGTGAGCTTGCTTCCTTTCACACTCGTTAAAAGGTTTGAAAGGGCATCTTTCGAGTGGTAGTTTATCTCTTTTTTGGACTCACGAGACTTGTTGGTTGTGGAGACTGATTTTCCTAATTCATATGCAGGTCAAATAAATTGCAGGATACACAATTCATGCCCCCCCCCCCCTCCCCAACCATGAGGGGGGTGAATTTTTTGTTTCTTTTAAAATTCAAATATCGTTATTTCGTAGTCAATCTGGACCATTTATTATAAGGTCGCAGATCTGATGGTAGAAGTTATGTTAGGGTTTCTTTCCCTAGAAAGAAACCCTTTTTTATGAGGGGATTGTATTGTGGATATGTATTATTGTGAATATTGTATTCTGAGAGAGGAGATTGTGAGAGAAAGAAGAGGAAGTTACAACAGGTGTGTTGTAGTTGTATCCATTCATTTTGTTGGGTAATAAAAAGGAAGGACTTTTCTATTTCTCTGATCGTCGTAGCCCAAACTGGGTGAACCACACATATCTGTGTCTCTACTGTATTGTTTATCTTATGTGTTTTATTTTCTCTTTTGTTTTATTTTATTGCTCCGCGATCCTATTTTTCTAACAACTAGTATAAGAGTGAAAGGTAACTCACAAGAAAATAGGTTTCCTGGTTTGAATGGGAGAAATGGCAGAAGATGGAAAGTTTAAGGTTGAAATTTTTAACGGAAAAAACTACCAGCTATGGAAGATTATTTATGTTAGAAGGATCTCTTCCTACCATTGGGAGGAATAGCAAAGAAGTTTGTGACCATGAAGGACGACGAATGGGAGGTTCTTGATAGAAATGCATTGGGAACGATACAGTTGAGCCTAACAGTGTCAGTGGCTTTCAATATTTAAAAATAAAAGACAATGAAGGATCTTATGGACGCATTGGATAAACTGTATGAAAAACCCTTGGCGTCCAATAAGGTATTTCTAATGAAGCAATTATTTAATATGAAGATGTCAGAAGGTGGGTATATGATCTGTCACCGATCATTTAAATGAATTTAATACGGTTACTAATCAACTAAGTTCTGTAAAAGTGGAATTTGATGATGAGGTTAGGGCTCTTCTAATCTTATGTTCATTGCCAGAAAGATGGGATGAGTTGGTCATGGTTGTAAGTAACTTTGTCTCTGGTTCAAACACTTTGAAATTTGATGATGTTGTTGGTGTTATCCTTAGCGAGAAAATGTGAAAAAAAAGAACAGGTGAGACATCAGGTAATGCGTTGACAGTGGAGAATAGGGGAAGACAAAAGGATATAGAAAAGGGCTAAGGGAACCATGAGAATTCTAGGAAGGGAATATACAAATACAAACTAGGAAAGATAGAGTGTTGGAATTGTGGGAAGAAAGGACATCTAAAGAACGACTGCATATCTCCAAAGAAACAAAGAGATGGACAACAAGAGAAAAATTGTGAAGAAAATGTAACAGGAGATGTGTTACAAGATGCTTTGATTATTTCTGTAGATAATATTTTTGATTCTTGGGTAGTTAGATTCAGGGGCTTCATTTCATGCCACACCCCATAGGAAACATTTTCAATATTATGTTCAAGGTGATTTTGGACAGGTTCATTTGGGTGATGATGCACCATGAAAAATTGTTGGAATGGGAAAGGTACAATTAAAGAAAAATAATGGAAACCAATGGTTGTTGAAAGAGCTAAGAAATGTTCCATATCTAAGAAAAAATCTAGTTTCAACAAGGTAGTTGGAAAGTCAAGGTTTTATATCTAGATTTATAGAAAAGGCATGGAAAGTCACCAAAGGATCACTGTTGATAGAAAAAGGAGAGAAGGTAGGTACATCGTATTTATGTATTGTTAATACTAAATATTCTATCTCTTTAGCTTCTACAAGAGTGGATACAACATTGTGGCATCATAGGCTTGAACACATGAGTGAGAAGGGGGTGTAGATACTTCACAAAAGAAATTTGTTTCCAAATCTTAAACAAAAATTGATTTGGATTTTTGTGAGCACTGTGTTTATGGAAAACATAAGAGAGACAGATTTATCAGAGTCGAAAAGGAAAAGAAGAGTGAAAGGTTAGAGATTGTACATACAGATGTATGGGGACCAACTCAGATATCATCTCTTGGTGGCTCTCATTATTATGTTACTTTTATTGATGATGCAACTATAAAAACTTGGTTTTATTGCATTCAACAAAAATATGATGGTTTTGACACTTTTAAGAAATGGAAAGCTTTGGTTGAGAATGAGATAGGGAAAAAGCTAAAGTGTCTCAGATCAAACAATGGAGGTGAATATTGCAACAAGGATTTTGATGATTACTGTTCATACCATGGGATTCATAGAGAGAAGATGGTTCCAGGAACACCACAAGAAAATCATGTGTCAGAAAGGATGAACAGGACAATCATGGAGTGTGCAAGGAGTATGGGATTGCATGGAGGGTTTCCCTTACAATTTTGGGTAGATGCTGTAATTATTGTTATTTACTTAATAAACAGAGGACCTTCAATCTCTTTGGATGGTGGCATTCCAGAGGAGGCATGGACAGGTAAAAAGGTAAACTATTTATTTCTAAAGACTTTTGATTGTGAAGCATTTGTCCATATTAATAAAGAAAATAGAACAAAGCTTGAAGCAAAATCCAGGAAGTGTACCTTTATTGGATACAATGTTAACGATTTTGGTTATCACTTATGAGATTATGAAAATCAAAAAATCATTAGAAGTAGATATTTAATATTCAATGAGAAGGTCATGTACAAATATTAGTTGTAGGGAAAGAAACAAGAAACAAAAAAACCAGAATACACAGTGCTTGATGAGATCAATGAAAAAGAAATACAAAAGGTACCTGAAAACAAAAATGTACAACAACGGGAGAAACGGGTACCTCAAACTCGTGCAATTGTTGTTAGAATATATACCAAGTTAAGTAGACCCCCTGAACAATACTCTCCTTCATTGTATTATTTACTGTTCACTGATTTTGGTGAACTGAAAAGTTATGAAGAGGCAATGCATGTAGACACTAAAAAGAAGTGGGAGAAAGGCATGAAAGAGGGAATGGATTCCTTGGTATATAACCAAACTTGGGACTTGGTTCAGTTGCATGAAGGAAAACAAGTATTGTAGAATAAATGGGTTTACAGGTTGAAGGAAGAAGATGGAGGAAAAAAATGGTACAAGGCTAGACTTGTTGTAAAGGGGTTTGCACATAAGAAAGGTATAGATTTTGATGAAATATTTTCTCATGTTGTTAAAATGACTTTAGTTAGGAATATTTTAAGTCATGTGGCAATATAATATTTGAATCTTGAACAGTTAGATGTAAAAACAACTTTTCTCCATGGGGATTTGGAGGAAGAAATTTATATGCAACAACCACAGGGGTATGAGGTCAAAGGAAAGGATAATTTGGTATGCGGGTTGAAAAAGAGCTTATATGGCCTAAAGAAAGCTCCAATGCAGTGGTATTTGAAGTTTGACGGATTTATGACAGAACAAGGTTATAGTAGATGTCATTCTGATCATTGTGTTTATTTTAAGAGGCTAGAAAAATGAAGCTATATTATCTTGCTATTGTATGTAGATGATATGTTTGTTGCAGGGTCTAACATGTAGGATATAAATGTTCTCAAAAGGAAATTAGCTAATTCATTTGCGATGAAGGATTTGGGTGTTGCAAAGAAAATCCTTGGTATGAGAATAACAAGAGATAGGAAAAATCACAAATTGACATTGTCTCAGGGTGAGTACATATAGAAGGTGTTGGGGAGGTTTAGAATGCATAATGCAAAACTAGTTAGTACACCTTTATCCATTCATTTCAAACTAACTAAGGAAATGTGTCCCAAGACACATGAGCAGATATAATACATGTCCAGGGTCCTTTATTCATCAGTAGTTGGTAGCTTGATGTATGTTATGGTGTGCACAAGACCTGATATTTCACATATCTGGTAAAGAACATTGAGAGGAAGTAAAGTGGATTTGTAGGTATTTGAGAGGCACTAGTACTCATGCATTATGTTGTGGAGGTTCAGACACTATTCTACAGGGATATGCTGATTCAAATATGGTAGGTGATAAAGATAGTAGGAGGAGAACCAAAGGGTATGCTTTTACTATAGGTGGAACAACAGTAAGTTGGATTTCAAAACTATAAAAGGTTGTTCCACTTTCAACAATTGAAGCAGAGTATGTTGTTGCTACAGAGGCTAGTAAAGAGATGATTTGGTTATAGAGTTTTATGGAGGAATTGGGAAAGAAGCAAGAGAATAGCAGGTTGTACTATGACAACGAGAGTGTCATTCATCTTGAAAACAACTCAACCTTCCATTCTAAGACTAAGCATATACATCGCAGGTACCATTTCATACGATCTATCTTGGAAGATGGACATTTGAAGTTGGAAAAGATACATACTATCCAAAATCCTTCATACATGTTAACAAAGGTAGTAACTAGGGAGAAACTGAGTTCCTACTTAGTTTCAGTTGGCTTTCAAGCATGAAGGTGAATATGAGAAATTTCCCATGTCCAAGGTGGATCATAGTCCAGTAGGTATAACAACAGTGGAGTTTTTGTGATTAGTCTCCAAGTCAAACATTATTGGTTGTGGAGCTTTATTATCTTCCTAATTCATATGCAGGTCAAAGAAACTATGAGATACACAATTCATGCCCCCCCCGACCATGAGGAGGATGAATTTTTTATTTTATTTTTCAATTCAAATATTGTAATTTCATAGTCAATCTGTACTGTTCATTACAAGGTCGTAGATTTGATGGTAGAAGTTATGTTAGGGTTTTTTTTCCTTAGAAGGAAACCCTCTTTTATGATGGAATTGTATTGCGACTGTGTATTATTGTGAATATTGTATTATGAGAGAGGAGACTGTGAGAGAAACAAGAGGAAGTTACAGTGGGTGTGTTTTAGGTTGTATCCCTTCATTTTGTTGGATAATAAAATGAAAGGACCTGGAAATTTCCCTGGTGGACGTAGCCCACACTAGGTGAACTGTTGGATTACTAAGAGGGGGGGTGAATAGGTAATAGAGCGATTTAATCCTTTTTAGCCATATAATCCAAGTGTTATATCAATGAAGCATTATCATCCAATAACTGCAGAGTAAATAAGCAATGAACAAATGAACAAACATACACATACAAAGTACACCAGTGTTTTACGTGGAAACCCAAATCGAGAGAAAACCACATAATGATTTTTCTTATATGTCTTGAAGAATTACATTCATTGGAAGCACCAACTTCCTTTGTTTTTCAGCTGCAACTGGAAGGAGGCTCCAACCCCCTAGTTTCTCAAGCTACAACCTGAGGGAAGCTCCAACTCCCCAATTCTCTAGCTACAACCAGAAGGAGGCTACAACCCCCTATGTCCTTCGGCTACAACCACCTATCCTTGCCCCGTCCTGCCACCTTGTAGTAGAAGTAGAATGATGGAACCACTGTCAACCTGTCACTGTGAGATATATTGTTGTAAACATGTACCAATAAATCTGAACCATGCATCAACCTGTACCTCAACCTGTAATCAACATGTACCATGCATCCAACCATGCACCAAGTATGTACCAATCATGTGTCAATTACTCATCAACTATGACTCATCAATATGTACCAACATCATCAACTATACACCTCATGTATGTGTCAACTCATCAACTACTAGTCTCAACCATGTACTCAACATGTACCTCAACCAAAATCCCTCATCAATTTCATCATCCAAATCTGATTTGTAGCTCTGTAATAGACCTGGTTTATATGATCACACTCCTACAAACCTTCCTTAACTTCAACAACAAGAGACTAGCATTTTCATCAAACTTTTCTTTAATCTCACATGCCTAGTTTTGGATTAGTCAACAACCCTAACTTGAAGTAATCATAACTTTGTACCTATAATGTATAAAGATCTGCAACCGATATACAATGTTCTTCAGAGTGTTTTATGCAATTCCTCCAAGTGTCACTACTTGGAACCTCTCAAAAAAGGAGTTATAGCAAAAATGGCATACCTTGTTGAATTATGGCTTATTCTAGAGAGCAACCTTGTAGAGCGTTCCCTGCACAAAATATTTGTTGAATTGATCTGAAACTGTTACACAACATACTACAGACTATACCCTAACCAACACATTTGGTTTCACTGAATTTATATCTTAGAAAGCACCATCAAAAGAATTTATCCTTCCTTGCATTTCGGCCTTCTTTTCTTCACCTTCCCTCAGAATTTCGGCTTAGATATCCTTGGTTACCTCAGACACCTATAGATATTCAATATGCTCAAGTGTGTTTAAAATGAGAGAGCCTTGCCTCTTATTTATACTCTCCAAGTAGTTTCCTTAAAAACATCTTCTAGGTCACTTGGCCCCACTTTCCTTATTTTAGGGTTAACCCACTTCTAATTTCTCCATTAAATTTATTATCGAAATAATTTATTTTGTATTCACTTTGAATTATAATACACTCATTACTTCACTTTATTATTTACCTTTTAAAATCTCTTAAACTGCTTTGACTACTTTGACCTTTTGGGGCTTCTAGATGACATATGAGGGTCCTCCAACTTCGTAAGGCCATAACTCTCAAACCGTGAGGAGTTATGTGACATTTCACATACCACCAGAAATGGAATGACATGTACTATCCATAAAGAATATTATTATCTGAAAATATATCATAACTCATACCGTTATCCATCAAACAAACTTGGCTCCATTACCCAAACCTGGGGTCTCCAACTTCTCATGGCCATAACTCTCTAACCGTGAGGAGTTATGTGACGCTCCACATACAAATGGAAATGGAATGAAAAGCACTATCCATATAGGATAGTTTACCTGACAAATTCATATTCCTTCATCTCATTATTCCACAATTAAGCATGGGTTGTCTTACTCCACAAAGCGTCTTCCCGTGAGGGCTTTCACCATAAGGGGACCACTTTGGAGTTCATCCATCTTTACTTCTTATCAACCATGACAAGACAATAATGATTCATCTTTACATCAAACAATCTTGGGTCCATTACACAAACCTTTGTGTTGCGGGGCTTTCTTCAAGGGTTGACATCAATGACAACCAACCTTAATCAATAAAATGAAAGAACCTGGAAATTTCCCTGGTGGACGTAGCCCACATTGGGTGAACCACATATATATGCGTCTCTATTGTATTGTGTATCTTCTATGTTTTATTTCCACATTTGTTTTATTTTATTGCTCTGTGATCCTATTTTTATAACAAGACTAACTACGGAAAACGAATACTCTAGTCAAACATGACTAGAAGAGTTCTCCCCTGTATTGTTTTACACTTTTTTCGGGCTTGGGATACTAAATTTATGAAAATGTCACACATGGATTCGTCTTTAAGTTCTTTTCAGACTCTCTAAACATGAAAAACCATTGAGTTTACTTTCTTTGAGCTCATAAAATTATGCATTGAAGGACCTATGTGAGTCCAATCTCCAGGACCCATACAGGACCGAACCCCTCCTTCCTCAAGTGTGTTAATCATATGTCGAGGGAAACATCGAAGATGAGCTATATCGAGCATCTGTTATCTTCCTCAAGCTCATTAAAAAACAAAGAGGTACTCACCAATCATGGTGAGCAGAAAAATTGAAGGAATCGGGTCACATTTTTTGGAATCCATTATGGCAGTTATTGTTGTCACCCTTGAACATGGCACATATTTGTGTCTCGTCTTACAGTTGGGTAATCTGCTTGTCTCTAATTCATACCAATTCCATGTGTCGTTATACTTTTTTTTCCCAACCGAAGAGTGCTCTTATTATTGTCACATCACGTTCTTGGTACTCGTCGAGTCAATGCTTCCAAGTCATTTGTCATGCCTCACAATGTTCAAGGGAAGTTTATTTCCAAACCAACCATCTACAGTATTACCAATTTCCATTCCTGTGTCAGCCCATACTCATTTAATCCACCATCTCACATCACTTTCATGTGTGAGATTCGTGTCGATGATGGGGGATACATCAAGGCCCTCCTTCGACGAGACTTTTCCTATCGACTTCAACGCATCATCCAGGATTTAGACTTAGAAACAAATTAGTACCTTAGAACCTACATGCCTCAATGGCAGGTCTCCTCGCTTCCGACAGTAGGTTTACACCATTGACCTCTGATCAGATGATTCCACGAATGTTCGACCTCAACTCATTTATTCACATTCACTGGAATGTACTAAAGGTACCTTGGGAATCATTGTCATCATTGGTGATTTCCCTCACACTTGTTAACGATATACCTCAATGACCAATAATCAAGTGGTTTCTACCATGTTCGACATCAAGTCATATATTCGCATGGCTAGATTCATACTTTTTCGGGATTGGGATGAAGACCCTAGGTTGGACGCTCACTCTATTATGTGATTTTTCGAGGCTGCGATGGAGATCATTAGAAAATGTAAAATATTATGGTATAATATCCATGTTGGAAATCTTACTTATACATATATTGTCACATAGATCCACATTGTATTTATCTGTGGCTATGTTTTGTCATCTCGCAGCTCCACTGTGTATTTTTCGTGGTTGTGATCAATTCATGTCATGGAGGTATGGATCCACATTGTATCTCTGGTGGCCATATCCTTAGTCAATATTATCATGGATCCACAGTGTATTGGTCGGCGGCCATGCTATGAGTCAACTCATATTCTGAGCATAGGTATGCCTGCCTCGAGAATGAAACATATATTTTTACTATTTGATGGTTGTTTGCAACTTATGCCAGGTTCTCCTACTCCAACACCCTTTCATTGAAGAATTTGTAAAGTGTTTCAGCCATCAATTTCTCTTCTGACCTCACAATTTAGGGGGCATTTGTTACACATCAAAATACCATACTTAAGTGTCACACCCTAAGTGTCACAAAGTCTCATATGCACCTTACTAAGTGTTGCATGCACTTTTTCAAGTGTCGTATGCACCTTACTAAGTGTTTCATGCAATTTTTCAAGTGTCACAACTCGTTGACACCATGATGGACATTTTTAATGATCCCTAAGTCATGTTGGAGGAAGAAACCCATCATTTCAAGGCCAAAAACATGCCTTTTACTTGGAAAATCAACCACTTTTTTAGAATTTATGAAGGGTGGCGCCCCCCTTCCCATGTATAGGGAGTGTTTTTTCTCCCCTTTCCATGTTAATGGAGCTCCATTGGCACTCTCTCTCTAACTAAGGGGGAGCGCCACTTTTGGTTAGAGGAAAATATGGCGCATCTTGACTTTTCTTAAGGGACAACTCTTAAGGGAGGAGGTTGTTTTGTTTCGAATCCTATCCTATGGAACTATATTAGGATCAAATCCCAACTCATGGAGCCATATCCTCAAGCACTTCCCTTATTATCTCATAGTGGTTGAGCCTCCCAATCATATAAATTGAATGCACTTCCATGGTGAAAGGGAGAAGGAAATTATTGAAGTATCATCACTCTGATCATAAGAGATTAGTGCAAGGGGATGGACGAGGAGAGCCTGGAGAAGTTACTACATCGTCAAACATGATTTGTAAGTACTTTCCATTGGCTTTCCAACTAATATAAACTTGGCCTATTCCCTTCAATTTCATGTGTTCTGCATTTGCTTGTCTAATTTTGTTTCAATCTTCGTAGATAGATCTGCTTCATCTTATCATATAGAGTAGGAGGAAGAGTTTCTTTGCTAGCCTTTACAAGAATTCATTTGTTTTAAAGAGCTTGGAGATCAAGCCTAAGGATTGGATCAGCAAGGACAAACATCGAATTAAGGTACGCCACATATTCTTCTTCTCTCTTGCTTGGTTGGTTGAGTTAGATTTAAAGGGAAAGTAGCAACCATTTGTTTACTTCTGTCTCTAGACCAAAGAAGGGGTCTTGGTTTAAAGGGGACCTTATCCTGTCTACAGGGTAAGATTTCTCATAACATATGTCTTGACATTCCACTCTCAAATACAAAAGGATCCTCCATCTAGAAATTGATCAAAGCAACAACACCCCTAATTCAAGCCAAACTCTCATGGTATCTTGGAAATTGAACCTCAATAAACATATGGACATATATCATAGTGGGTAAAGAACCTTTTGGGAGAATTGAAGAACTCCAACCGCTCAGGGATTGGAACATTCAACAAGGTATCATGAAATTATAACACTACTCGCAATGGGAAGAAAATGAGAAATGGATAGGGTGGAAGACTCTCCACCCACCCAATGTCCACTTGGAACCTTTGGTTCCTAAATTGTACCATATACTATATATTTGTACACCTTTCAACTCCAATTCATCAGACAAAAGATGTTGGGGAAGCTTAGAATTTTCTTTCAAAATGGTTATCATTATCTGATAGACGACTCTCTAGGACCCCCGCGCTCCAAATTATGGGACCTAATTTAGCATGGAGACTCTCTGCCAAAGGTGAATGATTTATGTTGGACCTTGGTTCAAGGCAAGACACTGACAATAAAAAACTTTCCAGAGAGAGGTATTGTTGGTTCCTCTAGATGCACCCTATGTAGAAGTGCTATAGAAACCATCCACCACCTCTTTTTTTAATGCAACTTCTCCAGGCAAGTTTGGGAACAATTATATAAGAGTCTCTCACATTTCTATCTCCCACCCAATGATTGACATGAAATGTTCCTCCATTAGAAGCATAGATATGTTGGCAACTTCAAGAAAATTCTCTATTCACTTGACTATGGAAAGAAATACCTATATTCATCTATTGGGAAATATGGTTGGCTAGAAACAAAGTAATTTTCCATGATAAGAATTTCATTCTCTCGAGAGTCCACTCTTTGGCTTGCAGTATTCTTTCTGACATGATGTATGTCAAGAACATAAACCTAGATTCTCACATTAATATGGATCAACCAGAAAAAGAATGGGTCAACAACATACTCAATCCTAGATACTTTCAACTTCTCCCTCCCCTCCCAATTTCTACAACCATACATCGTTGGCAGTTGAGACATACAAATTAGGAATTCTCACAATGGAAGCAACAACAAGAAAAAATCACATTATTTTTTTATGGAGCTTCAAAAGGGAATCCAAGAGCGATAGGTGTTGAGGGGGGGCACGGGTCATATTTGATCACGAAGGACAAAGAGAACATAGATACTCATGGGGTTTAGAGGTGATTACCATGAGATACCTACCTTAACAATATGGAAGAAAGGGATCTTGTAAAAACTTCTCATCTTAACAAAGTAGAACCAATACACATGTTAAATGGAAAAAAAATGTTAATATAAATATTAGCAAGGGAGGCATTGCAAATTCAAAAATATTTTATGAGGGGTGCGATGTGACAACCCCACTATCTCAAATATTACATTGGTTGTGTCATCACCTCATCAAATTCAAGATCACACCTCGCGCCATCTCCCAGAACCTCATACTCCATCTAGCGGGTGAGTCCTCATCCCCTCACGCAGGCATTTAAATAAAAATACTTGAGCGTCTCCTCGCATGTGGGACTAGTCCTCCATCAGATACCAAAATATTACCATGGGATACGAACATAACAAGACCATTATGTGCAGAAGATATTACTAATATTCCCACAAAATTATATCGGAGTGGTTTCTAAAGGAGTGTTTGAACATTATTCATTATAAAATGGAAAAACAAAAGACATCGATTCTAAGACTAAATGTCAAATCAAAATTTGTTGTCGAAACAAGGCATAGACAAAGATGTTAACACATGTTTGTAATATTGGAGGTTTTGATCATGTCTCCCTATATTTGTAAATATGGGATCACAATTTAGCATTACGACCCTCGCTAAGTGCTTGAGGGGCCTTGAAGAGCCACACCATGATATGTGTGGTGATTTCCTTTATGAGAGTGGAAGAACAGTGGAAGTTCAAAAAATCTACTTTCAAATTCATTATTGGACACCTTGATTTACTTAAACTATAATGTTTTCAAGGATGATGTTCTATCTTATGGAAGACATGAATATGTAGATGATGATTTTAAACCTCTTCCTCCACATTTGTTGTTATAGTTGGGAAATGCATTAAGTGATAATAATAATTGTTATGTTTTCATATTTCTATCACTTCTAACAACATTTGGTGTCTTTATCACTGTCGAGGTTGGGTTCTTGTATATGGGGTACACTCATGAAGACATAAATGGAACCTATGGGAGAATGTTTTCCAACTTGATAAGTAAACATATATATTCTTTATAGGAGATGATGGATACATATCACACAATTGAAGAAAAATGGATGTTTCCACCTAGATTAATTGATGAGGTGTGCGACTTTAAGAGTTTCCTTAAAGGATATGTCCTTGAAGGACAACTAGCACTAGTAAGACATCATTCTGCCTAGTACTTCCAATTTCTTATACTCAAAGGTGTTTGAGTATTTAGGTACAAGCAATCCATAAGACATATTGAGTGGTCAGAACCAATTAGTTGTAGTCTAGAGATGATGAAGGTCGACTAATTTTCCCACAACGAGCCATTTTTCTTACATCCAAAAGATAATGAGGCTTATTTAAAAGAACTAAAGGAAGGTATAACACCATATATAATATTGCCAAAAGAGACTATCAATAGTGAGGATTCTTCAATTGTTATGAAGGACTAGAAAAACAATGTGGAGTATTGGGAAATAATTCTTAATATTTTAGATGAAATTTACAATGATCATATAATATTGTAGATGAAATTGATTAATCTTCTAAGAACTTCTAGCCCAAGACAGGCAGAAGTCACGATGCTTAACATAATGAGTTTAATGTAATATCAATTCTTATGGACAATGATTTTGAAAGTATGGTAAGTGAACTGGTTTATGTTGGACCCAAGTTCAAGGCCAAAGTCAATATCCAATCCTATTGATGATGGTTAAAATGGAAAGATGTTTCTTGTTAGATCAAGAAACAAGGATGTAAGTGCTTATTTGGAGGGAAAGGACCACCAAACACTCTCTACATGTTAAGATCGATTAGTTGAAGCCTAGTTCAAGGAAATACATACAAAAACATTATAACAATATTCAGAACCATCTTTCAAGGAAAAGAACTTGGATCTATTTAAATTTATATTATAGTTTGGCCATGAAAAAACATTGCAAGAAGATTTAAAGAAAAATAAATGTAGTATATATGTTGTAGTTAATCAAAATGATCGAATATTATTTAAATGTGGAAATGATTCATAAATGTATTCATTCCTTGAAGAATAAGTTAATATATATGAAAAAACAATTTTCAATGTATGCTATATATTAAATAATTTCTTTATATTAAATTTCAATTATTTTTGTATTATTTAGTACCAATATGTAAGTTATAGTTGTTTTAGTTTAACAAATAAAGATGTAATAATAATAATTAATTAATTTGAAAAAAATCAAATACAAAATGTTATTGAAACACAAAATATTGTTTTAATTGTCCTTATGTAAGAACTTCAAAACTTTTTTACTTGTGATAATAATTACATGACACCATTTTATACTATACTTGGCAATTACAAATTCCAATGCTTTGCCTAGATAAACATAACTTCTCACTCAATCAAATTTAAATAATCAAATCCATTGATGCACTTAATAAAAGTAACTATTAAAACTTATTGGAGCAGCTAAAACATTTTTTTATGAATTATTTGTGAAACACTCTTCATGAATTTTTCATGTCACACACAACTCATATATTTATTTATTATTAATTATAAAGATCGAACACCTGCAATAATTGGAGTGGGTGTTCCTCTTCTCTCTTGTATGCAAAAGAACTATTGTACTTGATTTGTATACTTATTCATTGATTGAACAACACAACTATTATTATGAAATACTTTCTCTTATTTAATTTAAATTTAAAATGGTGCAAATATTCTATAATAAACTATACTTAACATAAACACAATAATTACTATAACAATAATTAAAATGACTATAGCAACAAACACAATATGACATTGAAATTAAAAGATCGGGAGGGATAAACTTGTTTTTTAACATGAAAATATAAAAATAATATTAGAAATAATGTAAGGAATCCAAATTTTAGTTGAAAAGTTCTTTTAAATTTATAGTATATTTTAATTTATATCGCTCATGGTATTAATATTAAAATTTTTTTTATGAATATATAAATTCAAATTAGTGAATTAAGTAATTTTTTACTCAAAACAAACCATACTCTATTGATATTCTTACTCGTCGATTTTGATCTAACCACACAACTACACTTATAAATAGTTTCTCTTATTGGTTCTAAAATGATGTTAACCTCCTATAATAACATATACTCAACATAGACATAGTAATAACTATGTCAATAATTAAAACAATAATATATAAACAAACACAATATTGTGTCATTAAATAACTTTACAATTCAAGACTTTCTTTCACAAACTAATTTTCATGAATAAAACTCAGATAAACTTAGTATTTGATATGAAAATATAAATAATAATATTATAAATAATTTAAAGAGTTGAAGTTTTAGTGGAATATTTTCTTTAAATTTATGTAAACTTGATTTTATAGAGCTAGTGAAAAAAATATTATAACAAAAAATTGTCAATAGGAACATTCAAAGTAAAAAATTAAACAATTTTTTTCTCTTATTTAAAAAAACTCAATCTCACTAAATATCAAAATTCTAGATCCATGGTTTAATTCCAAGTTTAATGAAATATATATTAAAAGTGTCATTGTAGATATTTGAATCATAGTGGGGCACTAACAACACTTTACTTTCATCAACTAGGCAAGCCCCCATTTACATATTGGAAAAAAATTCCCTATACATTAACACCAAAAGCTTCAACAAACTACTATTCTCCTTGTCTTAAAAAAGTGATCATCTAAATTGTGAAAAACAACTCGTTGGATGATTTTCTCTTCTCCCATATCTTAGGTTTTTATTTTCCTCAATTCCTAATTCTATTGTTTAAAAGAAACTTCTCCCATATCTTAAGTTTTTCTTTTCCTCAATTCCTAATTCTATTATTTATAAAAAACAAATATGTGTTAAAGGATATGTGATTTTGTAAATATTGTATTGCTTATAATTTGTTTTTTTTTGTTTGTTAATTTGTGCGGGACTTGTTGGCTACGCGATTAACCTGTGGCTTGAGAAACCACGACTCAGGGGCATCTAAGCCGTCAAAATCACCCGGGGATCGCACCCGGTCTGAGCCACACCAACCCTTAACATGGTTGGATTTTTTGTCCCCGCAGGTTTCGAACCGGTGACTTTAACATCACGAAGTGGCTTAACAACACACTCCGTCACCGACTGTCCTACACCTCGGGGACTATTGCTTATAATTTGTTGCCTCAACAATTTAAAAAGAAATTATAGAAGTTGTTGTGATTATAAGCTTTATTTTGTTATTCTTTTACCTTCAAATTGAATTTGTACTCTATCTATTCTCACTCTATGAAATGTTGTTTTCTATCTTTTCAGAGTTGGTTTAGGTTTCCTATTAACTATAATGAAATCTTCATAATCTCAGTTTAAGTGCTAGAGGTACAACTATCTCTATCACTAGTGGGATGGGATTTGTTTTACATAGGCATGGGCTAAATGGCCATGTGCATAAGTGTACATCAAAAAGGAATTTACTCATATTAAATTGGTTTGTATGTGTTCTTAGTTCTCATATTCTACATGTACTAATTTATGTGGAGGATTAGATATGTCCATACCTAAGCACATGTTGTATAATTTGGTCTAGTGGACCTTTGTCCATGTGTCGATCAATAATGCATAAGAATCTCGATAGATTCGAAAAAAGCATGGGTACACATCAAAGAGGATCCTCCAGTACGCTAAATTTAACATTAAAGAAGCTCTTCATGCATACATGTAGATTTAGAGAACATTGTATGTACCAATTGGTCGAAATCCATGCATAAAAAAGAGCATGCTTATGCTTTTTTAATCTTTACATCATTGTCAATGATAGCCATAGGAATAATTATCTATAGATTTGAAACTTTTTCAGAGAAATAATTGTGAAGGTTGGAAAAAAGAATAAAAAGAGAAATAAAAGGGTTCATAGAGTAAACTAATTATACATACATAGGAGTACTTTTAATTAATTATATATAGTATTAATTTATTAGTCGTATTCATGGTAGTAATTAATGATCAAAATTGAACATGTGTTTCAAAGAGTCAAAACTCATTCTTAAAGTATAAATCAAAATGTATCTATAAAACTACTTGTTATTTATGAAGGGATTGAACTAGTGTAAAATTTTAAAGGGGGCAACATTTCTAACAACCTATTACACAAATTTTCACAAACAACACAATGAGGGGGATTGATCAAGATTTGGCTCCATTACCATTTACTTACCAAGCACATGACACATCTTTCTTGACATTATTTCATGGGCCAATACCTTCCACTCCATCTCCATCTTCTCATTAATAATCATATCATACGTATTTCTTACCATTAAAAGTTTGCATTCCCAAATTCATTCAAAATAGTTTTTTTGTATTCTCTTGCAAGTTGCTCATTACAAGGTTTGATTTCCACAACCTTCTCCCATATTTATTGGCCATGGATCTTTGCATCCTCTAATGTCCTTGTTTTGATCTTTATATTGTAATGAATCAGATCATGTAAATGATGTAAATATGGTAGTATGAATTTCTAGTGCGAAGCTTAAAGCCAATGCCCAACTAGTGAATATCTAGGAATATGTTTTTGATAAATATGCTTTTGATATACCATGAGATAGACTTGATGTGGTGTTCTCAATATATGTAAATATTATTTTAAAAATTAATATAAATGTCCAAGGTTGGTTGCAGAAGAGCACTAGAGGGGATATGAGTCCATTAGAGGGAAAGAGGAGGGGGTGGGGGGGGGGTGTCCAAGGGAATGATAAATAATCCTAAGTTTCCCAAGTCTCCTAACCTTCATATTTTTACCACATGCCTTATTAAAACCTCGACCACCAATCATTGAATGCATGTGGTGGTTGGTGGTGAAGTCCACCTTCCATAGTTATGAGAGCATGGGGGTTGAGCACACATCATGAGGAGTGTAAGTGAGTCCATTTGTAACACACCGACCCTTGAGTGGCTTTTCTAGGGATGGGGTATAAAAATTTTGTTCTCCTTAAGTGATCAAATCCTTCATTCAGGGTCTCTACCACACTCTGCTCACCCAGAGTTCTCCAACCACTGTCTCCATGCTCAAAACTGAGCCTAGAATCGGTGGTTATATCTATCTAAAGTTCTTCGGACATTCACTAGTTGAGGGCCATTTGGATCCACCTTACAAGTGTTATTTCCAAGTTCCTTCCTCCACGGTGGAAGACCATCCACAGTCTGATTCTAGGACTGAACTTACTCTCTTTCTCCTATGTATGTTGTGGAGGAACTTGACGTTTCGACGCTCTGGCGCTTCATGCCTCTTTACTATATATGCACGAGACCACCCGGATTTCCGAACTTTCGAAGTCCCGTAAGCTCACCACGTGGTTCTAGCCTTCAGGTTGTTTGGTCTCTCTCTACTATACTAGATCCTCGATCCTCCGAAGTCCTGAAGTCCCGGACTCCCGATCATTTCACCCACCACGTTGGCTAGGTGGACACGTATTAGGAACTAACACTTAGGAGGGGCCAAGGTGACACGGGGCACGTCAAGATGGGATTCACATCACCCTGGGTTATGTCACTGCACCACGTCACCCTAGATTGACAGGCTTCTAGCATTCCCTAGATCTCACGGTCGAATATGGCCACATAGATTTATAGATCTATAGCTTTGGTTATCTTGGGGGTTCAACATTCAGGAGTGTTGCGATGCAACCTCCTCTTATCTCCCAAAGTGCTTGACCTTCGAACTAAAGGGGATATTTCCATGCGTCCCCGGTGTATCAACAGCTAGGAAGGGACCCGAAGGATCCCTTGATCTACGGTTCTGAGTCTTTCGCGGCTCCGACCTTCGGGGTTTTGGATCCCAATCTAGTTGGTCATGCAGGTCCACCCAACCACCTAGGGAACCTCCTAACACCGATCAACCTTATGGGAAACTGAGTCTCTCGGTTACCTTCGACTAGTATAAGGCTGGTGAGGTCGGTCATACTCCAAAGTCCCAGACTTCTAGAGCTCCGAAGCCAAGGGGACATAGCTTCCTTAGGCTTAGCCTAAGGTTCCTAGGTATTGTTCATATGGATCCTCTCGAACGGATCTCGTCCACTCGTCTTCCGAATGAAGAGACCTCCCCTTTTCAAGGCTTCAACTTCACTATCCTTCCTGAGCTTTTACCATGAAATGGTTAAGGACTTGGGTCTAGAATTCTGGTCATACGAAAAGGGGTTTGGAAGAGGTATCCTCTTCAGATGGACTGGTTCAGGTTGTCACGATATCTCCTATCTTGGCCATCTTACAAGCTTATGTCCCAGGAAGCCTTAGGAGATAAGCTGGGCATACAGACTATCAGTCAGAGGTGTAATTTTACAAAGAGATGGAGGCACACATATATCGTAATCCATTCCACATAGAATTCATTTATAAATACACATATGTACAAATCCAAGCATTCATCCATTATTCCAGTTCAATACATAAAATAGGGAAATTACTTATCAGAACTAGATAACGTGAAGTGACTGCTAAAAGGGGTACCTGTTTCCACCCAACCATAGGCTCAGTCACTCCTAACAGATTTACGACTATCCACCCCCAAGCTAGACCACGATACTCTGCGATAAAATTCTTTCTTCCGGCTCAATGACAATAGGGACATAGGTTACTCTCCTCCTCCCACAGGATCTTGGCAACGATTTACATGATACCAAGCAAGGAGGACCAACTTTGTTTATCATATTGTATCATAGCTCCACTAGCCATCTCCCTGCGACTAGAACACTTATTTTTCCAGTTCTTCCTTGAACCCGAGAGCTTAACCTCTCCTCTCTGCACTTTTCACAGGTTTTCCTCTGCCCACCACACTTTCCTTTCTTATCTCTTTCAGCAAGCTTGCGTGTGGCTCGAATTCCCATCTTGTGGTCAGGTCTGGAAGCCTTACAGATGGGTGCTCTGCCCCATCCCCTCATTAACTGTTGAGGAGGTCTTCCCACCTACCATCTTGACTGTAATTCATTTCTGGGTCAGAGGATTGTTTTGGTCCTGAGCAATTAAATCCAGTAAGGTACTAGTTTGGTGAAGGTTAACACAACCATTCTTGGTCCACTTCACCATCTCTTTTCATAGAAATCATGGTCTTTCTTAGTACACCCCCCTTCCAGCAGTCATGCAACACTTATCCATTTTCTAGTAAATAACATAATTTATATTCATTGACCTTTTATATGAAGGTCCATTGAATCAAACGTTCACACATATTGATTTTTCCATAGTCTCTTGGCCATTATAGTTATATTTACAAACTGGGGGAAATAGGGTGTTACACCATCCCCATAGGGATTCATACCTCATGGGAATTCAAACCAACTCTTTTCCCATGTATGCTTCTCTCATGCAAATTCAAATTGAATGTTGATATTGGCTCATTTTATTCATCACTTCATGGTTTCTTTCATTCATTATTGTTTGACATACTACTCATGATATTTCTCATTCAAATCAGTAAGTGACCAAGAGAGTTGTGGAAGAAAAGATGATGAACCAAAGAGAGAAGATGGAAGGTTGTAGAGTGGCAGAGAGGAAACCATTCCCATTCCCCGTAGGTTGCTACTCATTAAGAATTAAATATCTAAGGTTAAACTTTATTGAGTTCTCCCAAAGGTAGACAATAGGATGGACTACTTATGCACATGCCAAAGAGAACTATAGGGAAGAAGATCCATGAAGGATTGTCTTCTTTGTGTTGTGTGGCTAGTGGAAGGGAATGCTATGGTTAGGGTTGGCTAGATAGCTATTTGAAACATTTTGTAGTGATTTTCTTTGTTGATCTTGAAAGAAATTGGGTTGGGTGAGTGACCTGAGTGTCCATAGCATGTTTCTTGTGCCTCAATGGCCTCATAGCCTAGCTCGGGGATAACATCCATAGAGGACTGCTTGTGATTGGGTGAAAAATTGCTCGCCAACAACCAACTTCCTTAGACTGGTTTGTTTAGAAGATAAGTGTTCCCACTTTACTATTATTTGCTATATTGAATTCTTGTTTATAATTGCAAATCCAAGCTATGATGCTTATATGTGAATTGGAATGGAATTCTTGAATTTATGATGTTGTATGTATGATCGTTGCATTGCAAGCATGTCTTGTAATTCAAAATTTCCTTAGAGTTTATTTGGTCGAATTACCTTTTACATAGAGTTTTATGTTTGTGTGACTATTACATTGATAGGCTATGAGCCTTTATAATCCAATTGCCTTGGTGTGTTTGTGTGTGAATCTATGTTATTCTTGTGGCTTTATGTACTGCATTTGAAGATGGATGGCAATGACCATATGTTAGTTGAAGTCGTTATTCATATTGGGGTGGTCGTAGGCCAAGCACTAATATGAAGCATGGCCTTGAAGTATATGAAGGATATCCATAACTTGTGGGTCTAGCATTGACTCTAAAAACTTATATTGAGTTCGAAGTGATAACTTCAAATGGTGGCTAGTTCAACCTTTGATGTTTAAGTCTTGAGGAAGTATGTTTGAAGAATCCCAAAGGCATTTTCGTCAGGTGAGCCTTTTAAAAGAGGTTCAATCTTTCAAATATTCTTAATGGTTCATTAGGGCATATTGAAAGAAGTGTCCCTTTGATATTTCAAAAATCCTCGATGGTTCATTGGGTTATATCGAAAGAAGTGTTCCTTTGATCTTTTGAAGAGTCTCAATGGTTAATTGAGGCATATTGAAAGATGTGTTCCTTCAATCTTTCAAAGATCCCCTGATGGATCATTGGGGCATATCAAAAGATGTGTTGCTTCAATCTTTCAAACAAACCCAATGGCTCACTATGGAATATTAAAATATGTGCTCCTTCAATCTTTTGAAGAGCCTCAATAGTTCATTGAGGAATATCAAAAGATGTGTTCCTTTCTATATTTTGAAGAGCCCTGATTGTTCATATTGGCATTTCAAAAGATGTCCCTTTGATCTTTCAAAGTGGTTCAACAGTTAGCACTTTTGAAGGATGAGTCTAGGGATGATGACCCAATATGTAAAGGTGGTTTTGAATAAGCTAAAATAAGGTCATTCAAAGGGGGAAATGTGGTAAGGGATCCTAGCCAATGGAAAAGAAGAAGAAAAAAAAATTCCCCCTTTTCCTCCATAAGGATACATAGGGGGATGCATCATTACAATATGGTATCAAAGCTCATGTTACGATGCTAGGGTTGTTATGGGAAATAAATGTAAAGGATAGAGTGTGCGAAGAACTAGTTATAACATTGATTAAGTATGAACATGAAATCATGAATGAACATAAATGTTATAATGATACTTTGTTAACAATGTTAAGCTAATAGGTTGTTGTTGTACATAGTACTTGTTGAGTATTGAGGTTGCTACAACAAAATGAAAAAGTGGAACAAAACCTTAGTCTTGTTAGACTGAGTAGATTGGAATAATGGAAGATGCACAAAATCCTTATGATTATGAAGCAAATATCATAGGTGAAATTATGTATGGGAGAAATGAAAACACTAAGTCCAATAGATGTAGAAATTAAGAGACCCCTCTATACATTCTAGAGGCTATGAGAAGTTTGAGGGTAGAGCCTCAAAGTTGAATAACCTCATTATTAATCTTTGATTAATAATGAAAGATTAATCAAGGCTCAAGAAGAATAAAACTAGTTGAATGCTACCATGCTGGAAAGTTTGACATATATAGAGAGGTGAGTGCATCATGGACATAAATCAAACAATGCAAGTAGAAGCATAAAAAACTCTAGGATTTAGTCTTGCAGGAGGCACTAAAGAAAAGAAAGACCTCCAATTATGAAACTTATACACCATTGAAACCCTATGACAATGAATCATTTTCCTCCAAAGATTCATTGAGAAACTCAAGATCTTATTCTCATAGGCAATAGAGAAAGAGATTTTCTAGATATAGTTTGCAAGGGTAATTCAAAAAAGCAAAACCACCAACTTTTGACAGTGAAATAAAATTTGGTTCAGAAATTGAGGCTTGACTTATTGGGATAATGAAGTATTTCTAGGTTCATGATTACTCTAGGAACATGAAGGACAAAGCAGCCATATTTAATCAAAATGAAAAAGCGTTAATTTGATAGGAACATCTTGGACAAGTGAAGAAAATCAATGAGAGAAATGTTTCTTTGAAGTAGTTCAAGAAGTACTTTCACTAGAAGTATCTCTCTAGCAGCTACTATGATGCTAAAGTCAAGGAGTTTCATGAGTTAAAAGTGGGATTGATGACCATAGATGAATATGTGAACAAATTCCTAGAACTATTGAGACAAGTCAAGTACATCAGATATGAGAAGGTAAATATCGAGCATCTCCTAAGTGGATTACCTTAATCCTACATAGACAAAGTTGAGTTTGATGAAACATGAACTCTAGAGGAGGCCATTAGAAAGGATAAGTATTGTTATGAGAAGAGAAAAATTAATCCAATCATCCATAATGCATGGAAGGAAAAGAAGAAGTAGAAGCTTGACTAAAGAAAGAAAGGGTTCAAGCCTCCTCACTATAAAAATCAGTGGAATCAACACACAGACAGTGAAGCTTAGCTAGAAAAATCAATGAAAAAGAGCCCAAGAGAGACTATTCAATGTTGGGATGTGGAGAAGAAAATTTTCTTCTAAATTGTCCACATCAAAAGGAGAACACCAAGAATGTCCATAATGTTGAGGAGGCTACAACAATTAACAATGTAGAAAAGACTATTCCTAAGATCTATGATGCCCTAAAAGACTGTCAAGCATATCATCAATCAATAGTGATTAAAGTTGAAGGTAAGATTTCTAAGAAATCTCTTTCTATTTTAATTGATCTAGGATATAGTCACAATTAAGTTACTCCTAAATTTGTTGAATCATGTGCACTTAAGAAGAGTAAGCATAACAAATCATGGTTGGTTCAATTCGCTATAGGAACTAAGAGGAAAGTTATCGAAATGGTGGAGAGATGTCTAGTAGAGTTGAATAGACTCTTCACATGGAAAAAAATTAACATTTTGCAACTTGGTTTATACTATGTCCTTATTGGTCTGGACTAGTTGGAAGCACATCGAGTTAGAATTTATTACTACAATAAAACGTTCAATTGCACTGATGAAGATTGAAACTTGATGATAGCAAGAGATAATCTGAAAGAAATTTCTTGTTAAGAACCAAATATCAATATAGCATAGAAAAACCTCAGAATAAGTACTCAACGCCTTGAAAAAGAGAGAATTTCAGATAAGAAGCCTCTTCGAGGGGGAAACCTCCTTTTACACCACATAAATGTTCAAGTACAAGATGATTTCAAATGAAAATGTCTCCTTGGTATATATAGGAGACTAGGAGGTACAATTATAGCTAATGGACCCAAGCCGACATAAATAAAATAACATTACTAATGTAATATTCCCCAATTAAGGGTTAATGTGCCATTGTTTAGAGCTTAACATGCCCCTCCCCTTCATACAAGTGTTGTCCGCAACGCTTGAGTAATTATGGATGCTTTTGTATAAAAGACTCATCTTCCCAAGTGGAATCTTCAGGAGGAAGTTTCCTCCACTTAATGAGATACTCTAAAATGGATCTATTCCTCAGCTGGAAAATTCTTGTGGCAGTGATGGCTTCATGCTCCAATATGATTTTTCCTTCCTCGTCAAGTTTTGGAAATATAGTTTGAACTGGGATCTTGTCACCTATAACCTTCTTTAAGCATGAAACATGGAAAACTGGGTGTACTCGTGAGGATGTAGGGAACTCCAATTTGCATGCCATAGTACCAATCTTTTGCAACACCTTATAAGGACCATAGTACTTTGGTGATAATTTATTATCCTTCTTGGCTTGCTTGAGGGACATCTGTTTGTATGGTTGTAGTCGTAAAAACACCCAATCCCCTACTTCAAAACTTATTTCACTACGATGCTGATCTGCTTGTTGTTTCATGCGATTTTGTGCCATGGTCAGGTTGTCCTTTAATATTTGGAGAACTTGTTGTTGATGCTCAATGTGATATTCCACTGCTTGAACCTTAGATTATTATTTTAGAGAAGAAGTGATGGAAGGAGGGTGGTATCCATAGAGTGCCATAAATGGTGTCATTTTTGTTGAAGTATGAAAGGAAGTGTTATACCACCATTCTGCCTGTTGAAATAATGTAACTGCAAAGAGTATTCTTATTATTATTGTTATTGTATTCATAGGATTAATCCCCATTGTGGATTAATCATGTCGGTAATTGTATTAGGACCAAATCCCCTTTTGCGGATTGGTCAATAGACAATTATAATAGGCAGAATAAGAAGTCGGCCCCAACAGTTAATTAAGAGACCCATAAATATAATAAAGGTGGGTTTACCCACCCATATTGAGAAGTCGGCCCTGCCAGTGAAGAGACACTTCACACATGCCAGAACTTGTATAAATAAAGGAGGTTAGCGCCTCATTTGAACACAACTCACTTGCTCAGTTTGAGAGACAAGTCATGATCTGTTACCAGCAAAGGAGAGAGGGAGAAGAGTGGCGCATCTTTTGGAGAGGACTTTCTGTATTGGTTTGAGTTATCTCTTGACATTGTATTGGCAACTTATGATAAGGAATTTTTTGCTGGGTTTTCTTCCCCTAGAGGGTTTCCTAGGATAAATGTTGTGTCTCTTGTGAATGTGTATTTCTTAGTGATCTTGTTCTTATGATGCTCTTATCTATAGAAATGCAAAAGAACTATAATAATGGCATAAACATTAACACTGCCTAGGGTAACCATTTGAACCATTGTGTTTGTTTACCAGAGACAAAGCAATGAAGGTAGCCTTCCAGACATTTGTTCACTATCTTTGTTTTTCCATCAGATTGAGCATTATAGGATGAGCTATGATCCAATTGAGTACCCAAAAAAGAAAATAATTCTGTCCCAAAATGTCCAGTGAAGATAGGATCTCTGTCACTTACAATAATCTTTGGGATTCCATGTAGTTTTTGGAATGTATCTATGAATGCGGTGGCAATTGTACTGGCTTTGAAGGGATGAGAGAGTGCACAAAAGTGTGTGTACTTGGTCAGTCTATCAACAATCACCATGATGACACTCTTTCCTTCAGACTTCAGTAACCCTGTGATGAAATCCATGGAAACCTCCTGCCAACGCTGACTTGGGATGGCTAATGGTTGTCAAAGACCTAGGGTCTTAATTGTTTCCACCTTATTTTGTTGGCAAACCAAACATTCTTCTATAAACCTTTGAACATTGGTTTTAAGGCCATCCCCAAAAAAATCCTTCTTGACCCTATGGTAGGTTTTCAAAAATCCCGAGTGCCCTCCTACCGAAGAGGTGTGCAATTCCAATAGTACATTTTGTTTGAGTTGGGAGTTCTTACATAAATATAAGCGATCTTTGTACCATAGTGAATCATTTTTCCATGTAAATGTATTTGATGCATTGGAACCCTGCTGCAACCTTTGAATGAGATTCCACACATTTTCATCATTCTTCCATTCATCCCTCTCTTCTATTATCCAATTGGGTTGGATGATCGAGATAACACAGATAAAGGCCTCAACATCTTCATCCTTTCTTGAGAGTGCATCTGCCACAACATTTTGCTTCCCTTTTTTTATGGATGATTTTAAAATCATAACCCAATATCTTGGTCACCCATTTTTTTTGTTCTTGTGAAGATAGTCTTTGTTCCAAGAAGTATTTAAGACTACCATGATATGTTTTGACCTTGAAGTGCCTACCTATTAGGTAAGGGCGCCATTTATTTAATGCATGTAGTATTTCCATCATTTCCTTCTCATAAATGGGTTTATGTAAGTCCTTTCCCTTGAGTGGCCGACTTTCAAAAGCCAAGGGCCTTCCTTCTTGCATTAGGACATCACCAATGCCATTTCCCGAGGCATCACATTCCACAATAAATGTTTTTTGTGAAGTCTGGTGTGGTCAAGACATGCGCTTTACACATCACCTCTTTAAGTTGTTCAAAATCTTTAGTTGCCTCTGGAGTCCATGAAAATGCATCCTTCTTAGTTAGTGTCGTTAAAGGTGTTGCTATTCTACCATAGTTTTGAACAAACTTGTGGTAGTAACCTGTCAAACCCAAAAATCCTCTAAGATTCTTCAATGTTTTGGGAATCGACCAATCCATCATGGCCTTAATCTTATTAGGGTCTACCATGACACCATCATGAGATACAATATGACCCAAATACTCTACCTCCTTCACCCCAAAGAAACATTTGGATGGTTTCGCATATAGTTGTTGCTCCTTTAGTAGTTGTGGCACCTTGTCAACATGTCGCACATGATCCTCCCAAGACTTGCTATAAATTAGTATATCATCAAAAAATACTAACACAAATTTTCGAAGGAAGGGCTTGAAAATGGAATTCATCAACCATTGGAATGTGGAAGGTGCATTTGTAAGGCCAAAAGGCATGACCAAAAATTCATAATGGCCTTCATGAGTTCGGAATGTTGTTTTGGGATATCTTCTTCCTTCATTCTAATCTGATGATACCCTGAACGGAGATCCAACTTTGTGAAATACATTGCTCCATGTAGTTCATATAACAATTCATCAATGACAGGAATGGGAAACTTATCTTTAATAGTGATCTTGTTGGGCTCTCTATAATCTGGACACATATGCCATGAGCCATCTTTCTTGAATACCATTACCACTGGTGCAGAGTAAGAACTTTGGCTAGGTATAATAATGCCAACCTCTACCATTTATTCAACCATAAGCTCAATTTCACTCTTCTATGCATAAGGGTATATGTACGGCCTGATGTTAGGAGGAATGCTCCCAGGAATTAGGTGAATATCATGATCACGATTTTGAGTGGGTGGAAGACCTTTGGATATCTTCAAATACTTTGGAATGCTTATCAATGATCCCTTGGATATCTAGGGGAATAGATGGCTTAGATGTTTGAACATCTAGTGAGCATAGTTGTGAAATAACACCTTGATGCCCCTTTTTCAATAATTTTGTCATGCCATTGGAGGTTATCACCTTACTAGGTTTCCCAGTGATACCTCTTAACTCAATTTCTTTTCCTTCTAACGAAAATTTCATGAAAAGTTCTTGAAAATTAAAATCCACTGTTCCTAATGATTGTAACCATTGGATTCCTAGTACGACATCAACACCACCCACAGGTATAGAAATCATTGGACTATTCATTACATATTCCCCCATAGTAATATTGATCTTATTTCATTTTCCTGACCAATTAATAGTTCCTCCATCTACAATCATTACTTGAAACTCTGGCACTGGATATACAAAGAAATTGAGAGCTTTGGCTAATTTATAGTGAATGAAATTATGAGTACTACCAGAATCAATTAGGGCTATAACCCTTTTCTTTTTTATATATCCTTCGATCTTGAGGGTTTGAGGAGTGCTAATTCCAGCCAATGCATTACACGATATCGTGGGAGTCAACTCTTTAGAATAAATTGCTTCTACGTTTTCATCTTGAGATGGTTCTTGTTCTTGCTCTTCTTCCTCTTCACAATCTATGTAGAATAATTTCTTCTCACCACACTTATGTCCCTTACTGTACTTGTTGTCACAATTAAAGCATAAACCTTTTTATTTTCTTTCCTCCAATTGTTGAGGTGTCAACCTTGTAGGTTGAGGTGTTTTAGAATAAGGAGCATTATTCTCTCAATTGATGTTAGGATTGGTCCTTCTAGTAGCCATAGCCATGTTTTTACTTTTAACATTTCTTTCCACACTAAATGCATTCTCCAATGATTTGGGTTCCCAAAGGCGAACCTCATGTTGAATGTTATCCTTTAAATTTCCTATGAATACATCAATCAAGTGCTCATCTGTAATATTTGTTGCCTTTATATTCAATATTTGGAAGTTCTCAATGTGCTCTGTAACTGAACCCTTTTGCTTGAGGTTTATCAATTGGCTAAAGAGAAAAATTTATTAAAAATTATATAGAGAAAAAATTACATTTATTAAACTTTTTTCCCTAATGGAATTGACCTTCCAAAATTGGTATTATAGATAGTAAGGGAGGATACTTACAACAATATGCAAAGATTGTCAGATATTAATGTCTAGAAAAATCGGATATTCAAAGACTGATAGATATTAATGTCGAGAAAAATCGGGTATCCATTGTGTAGGGAGAATACTTACCAGGAGAATACTTATGATGATATTCAGAGTTGGTCCCATCTCACTAATTGTGTTTCTCCCAGGCACTCATGTGGGAGTATTATACTCTTGGTTGGTTGAGGGAGAAATATTTTTATCTCTCTAATATTGCTATTCTAGTATTCATGTCTCTCAATGTGGAGAAATTATGAATTAATTCTGATTTTTCTTGTTTCCAGTTATACTATTAGGATGGACTTCTTCTTACTTTTCAATAGTTCTTCCCAGCTTACATTAGAGCTATTTATTCATTACAAGTAGTTATGTAAACATGAACTAAGTCCATTTTAAGTTAGGTAAAATGAGGGAAAACAGTCAGAGTATTTTACAAGACTTGAACCTGACCAGGGAACAAATAAGTTTACTTGTAACCAAGATGAAGAAAATATATTTGAAAAGAGAATCTAATGTGAATGTCCACAAGATAAATGAGAGAACTCCCAAAATCTCATTGTCTTGGTTACAAAACCTTAGCTTATGAGAAAACGTGCTCTTGTATACATATAGAGGTATTCTGCTCAAACCCCATATACCACTTCGAAGCTCTAATAAGCCAAGGCCAATGTTGTTCTCCTTGGAAGCTACTCCTTCGCTTCCACATCCATCACAGAAGAATGATGTGACCTCTGCATGAACCGGACATGCTTGTAGTATTCTTTAGCGTTCTTGACTGTAGAAGATGAAAATAAATTATAATTATGATATATATAATCTCCACTTCACTTCAGTTCTTAGTAATTATAAATATATATCGCGGAAGTGTGGGTACTATTTGTAGGACACAGAACAATAGAGGCTCAATTTTCAGCCTGCCAGGCCGAGAACCTGCAATCGAAAAAGTGCCTAAGTATGGAATGAGGGATCCACATATGCTTTATAAAATCTCATGTTGATAGTGATTGCCATCCCTAAACAATGGCAATCTTGAACCCCCCAGCCCTCTATTCCATCTGTCGGTCTGTAGATTGCAAAAGTCTGAGTGGTATTTCGAGGACACAGAACAATGAAAGTGCAATGTTGAGCCAACCAACCCGCAGGTCCGCTTGTCAATTTACAAATTCGGTGACATACAAATTGACAATGGATATGTCACTGAGATGTAATATGGCCATCGGCCCTTCACATCTCCCAGGTATATCTTCTGTCGTTTTTCTTTTGTAACTCGCTCGATCGGTTTCCATGCTTTGGTATTTGTTGGAATCGGTTTCACCATCACCGTTTCCTTCATACTTGTTTCTAGATATGCAATAATTAAGCTTTAATGCTAATAGCCATCCTGCAGGAACCGTTAAGATTTTCATTAATGTCCGGAAATCTAGAGAATATTTTGGAAGTTCTCAATGTGCTCTGTAACTGAACCCTTTTGCTTGAGGTTTATCAATTGGCTAAAGAAGGTATTGCTCCTTGTATCCTCATAGTGTGCTATCATTTCTTCCGTGAAAATTGTCCAAGTGACAAGTGATTTGCGAGAACAAAGCCATCGATACCATACAAATTGATTGGGTTTTAAATACAAAGAAGCAATTCGTACCTTTTGTGTATGTGGCACATTATGTAGATCAAAGAATTTCCCCATCTGAAGTATCCATGTGATTGGGTCCTTGCCATTAAACTTCCTCACATCAATCTTAGGAACGTGGTTGGTCTTCAACCCAAAGTTGGAGTTTCTCCATTCTTGATTCATCTTCCTTGTGTCCTCATCATGAATTTCATGGGATACATTTTCACCTTCAGGTGTCCTCTCTATCAGGATTTTTTTCAATCCTTCCATGATCTCCCTTTTTAAACCATTCATCTTAGTATCCATTATTGCCTCCAATTTAGCTTCAGTTGAATCCATCATCCCTTGTAGTTCATCTTTTGTCAATGTCTTCTTTTGTAATTCATTTATGTCCCTACGCATTTCTTCACCTTCATCAAGAGTCCAATTAGGACTGTCTGAAGGCTTATTTGGTGTAGAAGTTCCCTTTTTTGGTGGCATGTTGGCCAAGTATCACTTTTAATCCTTGATTTTGAGGTGGTTCTGTAGACAATATTTCTTCTGTTGTATCTCCAAAGTTTCATCCCTTCTAGGTATGAAAATTTATTTTTTGTAGTTCTCTGATATTTCTTTTCTACAATGCCACATGTATGATCAAAATTGGATTTTCCAAGTGGAATTTACGGTAACTTCCCCACAACTTTCTGATTTTTGGCCTTTCCAGGAGATCTCACTTGTATAGTGTCCCCCGCACAAAATAATCGATATAAAATTCTGAAACTTGTACCAAAAATACTACGGACTGTCCACTATCCAATGCAACTAGTCTCACTTAATTTGGATACTCTAGGAAGAAGTTATGATTGTTTTACCCGGAACACCTACTTGAGACTAGTCAATAGGACTAGTCATATACCTTATCTTCCATAGGGTGTATCTACAAATGTAATATGACCTAGAAGCTGAAATGTTTATCACATATACCTTACTAATTTCTATGAATAAAATACAGATTTCAAGGTCTGAAACATTACAAAAACTTTTTTATAGCGAAAATTCCGCAATGACTCAATTCAGGATGATTCCATAACCCTATCTTATACAGGTTGTATATATGAAAGTATAAGGCCTTAGGAGCTGAAATTTTAACCCAAAGTACCTTGATCCGTCTACTAAATATCCCCCAAGGGGTTCCTTCTGAAATTTTGTAGAAAA
>JASDQU010102162.1:278199-300722 GCA_032191745.1 Picea mariana | reverse complement strand
ATATCTTTATCTTTAGTAAACACATTGGCATAGTTGGCATAAAGGTAACCAAATACCCAACATTCAAAAAGTTTTATTGTTAAAATTTCTATGACTTTGATATATTTTATTTAAAACATTTAAATAAAATTTGGATAAAGAAATCGAATTATTTAACACAAAATTAATCATATATCACTGGTTGTCTAACTATTTTATGTTTTGTTTTTTTTGCCCGGTTATATAAATATACATACAAAATTACAATTTTATGTTATTCAAATTGTATTTCTAAGTGTAGAAATGGATTCAGCCTACTCAAAAATCCCTCAAACACTTGGATTATACAGAAATAAGGACTCAAATCTGCAGATCCAACAAATTTTCACTAAATTTCAAACAAAATTAAACAAAAAAATATTACCTCAAAAAAATTAAACTACAGCAAAACAAAACAAACATTAAAGGTAACCATACAATCTTATCTAAATTCACATGGCTCAATGAAACCTACTGCATAGGTTCTAGTATTGAGTTTCCTGCTGGGTACTGCATAGATTCTACTATTGAGTTTACTGCTGGGTGCCAAGACAAAAAATTCACTATATAGAGTACGTAAGTCGGTATGTTCCCAGACAAAAAATTAACTATAGAGTAGGTGGGTCCGTATGTTCATTCATTAATGTATGGTYTGGCTTGTTTTGACTTCTTCGTGGTTATCCACACAAGATTGAAGGAATCCTCTCACTGGAACGAAGAGGCAAGGTAGCTTCCTGGTGTGGCGAAATACTTTTCATTTGATTATGATCGTGGAGAGGACGCGGAGGAAAGCCTTCGGTCAACTCTAGAGTCCTTGAAATTTCGTCTAGGTAACTCCCTCCGTTCACACTGGTGGAAAAAATCCATTTCTTTTCACTGAAATCGCAACATTCCAATGGTTTGATAAAAACCCAAATCGATCAGAATGAAATGGGAACGGAGTAAAACATACTGCTTGCGTTGCGCATAATTTTTTCCCTGTGTTTTGGAGAAGAACTGATAACTGGAACCTGGATGGTCTGGGTCCTGTGGATCCCATCAATCCAATTCTTTCAGTAAATTGATGAAGTTCTTTCCGGCGAGCTTGGCTTTGAGGAAATTGGAGGATCCGTCTGAGATGGGTCCGATAGCAAAGCGGAGGAGGGCTCTCCGGAAATCGACCATCTTCAAGCTGTTGCTTCTGCTGGTGATGTTCGAGGAGAAACATAAACAAGAGCAGGAAGAGTGGGACAGGAATTACAAGCTTGAGAGAGAAATGTTTGAGAAAACTCACAAGAGGAAGCTTGAGATGATGATGGATTACTACAATCACATGCAGGAATACTATAACCAGATGGACGATATGGAGAGATGTAGGCTCCAGAGGGCCAGGTTTGGAGTAGCTGCGCTCGGGGCAGCTGTTTCCACTCAGCAGAGCGTTCAGAGAAGGCTTTGGGTGAAGAACAGATCGCAGGTAGGGATAATTTTAGCATTTGGGTAATCTTCTATTTTTGGGTAATTTTTTTTTTTTTTTAAAGATCGATTTAGCCAAAATCTAATTTGTTTTTGGAAACCATATAAAAATCTTTAAAAATTTAAACATTTTAAGAATTAATCAGATCGGCCAAGACTTCTTTATATCCGTGAATCTATCTTGCATCGCAGGCCTGGTGGCAACAGTGCAATCATCCAGGATTCCCTGAATCGGAGTTCCACAAATCGTTCCGAATGAGTAGGGCAACTTTCGATCATATTTGCGAAGAATTGAATTCAGTGGTGGCCAAGGAGGATACAATGTTGAGGGCAGCGATCCCTGTGAGCCAGAGGGTGGCCGTTTGCATCTGGAGGCTGGCCACTGGAGAGCCATTGCGTCTAGTGTCCAAGAGATTCGGATTGGGGATATCGACCTGTCATAAGCTGGTATTAGAAGTCTGTACTGCCATTCGCCGGGTGCTTCTCCCCAAATATGTTCAGTGGCCTTCCAATGATCGGATGCAGGGCTTGATGAAAGAGTTTGAAAGAATTTCTGGGATTCCTAAGGTTGTTGGCGCCATGTACACTACTCATATTCCTATAATTGCTCCCAAGGCTAATGTAGCTGCTTACTTCAATAAAAGGCACACTGAGAGAAACCAGAGAACATCCTACTCCATTACATTGCAGGGAGTTGTAGATAACACAGGTTCCTTCACTGATATCTGTATAGGCTTGCCGGGGTCTATGTCTGATGACTTAGTCCTAGAGAATTCTGATCTTTTCAAGTTGGGAATGACTAGTTTCTTTAATGGGGGTTGGGTTGTGGGTAGCTCCGGTTATCCACTCTTGGATTGGCTTCTTGTTCCATATGTTCAGAATAATCTCACTTGGACTCAGCACGCTTTCAATGAGAAGATAAGCGAGATCCAGAAGATTGCAAAGGATGCATTCGGTCGATTGAAAGGGAGATGGCGTTGTCTGGAAAAGCGCACTGAGGTGAAGCTGCTTGACTTGCCAATTGTTCTTGGAGCATGCTGTGTTCTGCATAATATTTGTGAGCAGCACAATGAGGATTTTGATCCAGAATTGGCATTTGACCTGGTGGATGATGAGATGTGTCCAGAAAGCCGTGTGCGGTCTCGGAGTTCTATGCAGGCAAGGGATAGTATTGCCCACAATTTGTTGCATCATGCTCATGCCGGCACAAGTTTTCTCTAGACATACTTCCAAAGCCCTTTTCTTCTTTTTGGTTTATTTATTGGGTTCATTTTTCTAAACACCATATCTATCTTCCATGCGTGCTCATGAGTCCTCCCACTTCTCCCAGAGCTGGAAGCATCCCAATCAGAGATGGGATGAATATAGTGTCACCTTCAGTTGAGGAAAAGGATAGTATTATTGCTCACAATTTGTTGTATCATGCTCATGCCGGCAGAAGTTTTCTCTAGGCATACTGTCAAAGCCCTCTTCTTCTTTTTGTTTTTTTATTAGGTTCTTCCTTCTTAACTCCATATCGTTCTTCCTTCTTAACTCCATATCGATCTCCCATGCATGCTCATGAGTCCTCCCACTTCTCCCAAAGCTAAAAGCATCCCAATCAGAGATGGGATGAATATAGGGTCACCTTAAGTTGAGCCGGAAAAGCTCAGGGCTCAAATATAATTTCATGCTTGTTCGCATCAGGGTTGCATATTCAGCTGTTACAAAAACAGCTAGCAGCATCCTAATCAGAGATGGGATGAATAAAGGGTCCCCTTCAGTGGAGCTGGCAAAGCTCAGGGCTCAAACATAATTTCATGCTTGTTCGCATCAGGGTTGCACAGCTGTTACAAAACAGCTTGAAGAATCCCAATCAGAGATGGGATGAATATAGGGTCACCTTCAGTTAAGCTGGCAAAGCTCTGGGCTCAAAGATAATTCCATGCTTGTTTGCATCGGGGCTGCATGTTCCGTTAGAAAAATTGCTGGAGGCATCCCAATCTGCCTCCAACCAGAGATGGGATGAATACAGGGGTCACCTTCAGTTGACCTGGAAAAGCTCAGGGCTCAAACATAACTCCATGCTTGTCAATTACAACACTCATTTGTTTGTTTCTCCTTGTGAGGTTGGACATATTATTGTTGTAGCATTTCTAATCAGCTATGTCTTCTTCCGGGCTTCTTTTGGTAATGGGGATGTCTTGGAAGAAATATATATATGATCTTCTAAAGCAACGCCTGTATCTCAAAATTCTTTTGACCATACCACTTATATTAAGTTTTCATTATTCATTGTATTTAATCAGAGCATCTTTACCTATATTTCTGGCACTGACATCTCAAGCTACTCAATTCTTGGTTTGGCAGACTTCTGATTCTTTCTTTTGGCAAACTAGTTAGTAAGTCTCTGCGATTCCTCTCAAATTAAAGTGTTCCAATTGCTTGCATTCAACGAATTTCCATTTTATTCTTATAAAGCTGTTTACTGATGCCTGTTTTTAATATGCCTCGTTGACGACTTCTCTAATTCTTCCTGCTATTTCCACTCGAAAATATTTGAATACAAGGAAGTTAAGAAGCTAGAGAATTTTTAATAGCATTTCAGTAAGTGAATGGATTGGTGCTTATGGGTTAAGATAGACCGGAGTATAAATTTAAATGAGAAACAAGTTGAATCAAAAAATCTGCTCTCAATTTAACTCGTATATATGTTTTCGATTTACTGATAAGTTTCCCCTCCCATCTTCCATGGTAATGCATTTGGTTTGAAAGTTAAAATCAAAATTTCCCTGTAAAGTTCAAGTACAGAAACATTATAGTTATATCAAAATTGGAGAGAAATTTACGATAACAAAATTTGTAACAGAATTCCATGTTCTTGTAAATCTAAGCATGAATGCCACCAGTAAAAATTCATTCAAGCACAGAAAACCTAGGCACTGAAATTGAACATGGCAAATAAAGACAGGAAAAATGGCAAAGAAAAGTGCGAAATAAACAATCAGACAGTTTACTATTGGACCTATTCGTATTTACTGGGATCGGGTTGGATTGGGGCCAAATTTAACAGAACTACATTCTTGGGACACGATGCCATGAGGATTCCCAGGAAAGCTGCAAAGGTACCATCCATTGTTTATCAAACCTGGTTCAATGTAACGAAACTCCCACTTATTTACGACTGGATCACAGCTAACAGAACTACATTCTTGGGACACGATGCCATGGGGACTCCCAGGAAAGATGCAAGAGTACCATCCATTGGGAATCAAACCTGGGCCAATGTGGGGAAACTCCCACTTATTTACCACTGGATCACAGCTAGGTCAACAGGGAAAACTTAGCACTTTTATATAGATTATGCAAAAGCACCATCCACAGGGAATCAATCTTGGACCAATGTAGTAAACTCCCACTTGTTTACCACTGGACCAGAGCTCAGTCAACAAGAAAAACTTCTTTGTTTAACACTCTTTACAGAGTTTCTTATGTTTTAGTAAACACATGGACTTCACTTCATGTGACACTGATTATCAACATTCATTCCATGCGAAATATTGAGATATTATAACCCTATACATTGTAGCAAGGAATTTGTAAGAAGCACTTCAGCTCACATGAAAATCACTATCAACTTTTGTCATGTACCAAATGTTAAATTTTGAGATACACTTTCTCTGGGATGACAGTGGTTAATATTTTTGCACTACATAATATAAAATATGTTGAAAAACTGATGCATGTAGGTAAATTTAAAAATTTACAGCATACAACCAACATACCAATACATCTTGCATATATCAGGATCACTGAAAAACAGAGAGAACACAAGTATACCATCGGAAACCCTCTTGGGGTAGAAAACCCAACCAAAACTTCTCCAAAGATTCTTCAACAAAGTACAATACTAGTACAAGACTTTAGAGTAACTAGCTAGGACTCTACTTCTGTTTCAGCATGTACAAACTTCACAAATAGCTGAACTAACACTTATAGTAACAACTTGACAAACTTACCAAAAGATAACTGACTTTCCTTCTTGCTGTAGCAGAGTTATGACAACTTTAACATAGTATTTGTAGCAGCCTTATATCAGCAAGGAGCAACATAAGACTTCAACAATAATAGAGTGATTGTATCATCAATATACTTCAACAACTAGCTGYCATATACCAGCAGAAGGCTCCAGCAACTAGCAACCATATACCAGCAGAAAATTCCAATAGATATCAATCATATACCAACATATAATACTTCAGCAAATAGATGCATTGCCTCAACAGAAGACTCCAACAAACCAAMGATATGTAAATAGTAAGTGAATGCCCATTTTTATAGGTTGGTTTGACTACCCTAAGCAGCCCCCTAAGAATGTATGACAGCTGTCATACCTGCCCTCCTTTGACTGCCAAGAGTCACCTCCTAAAGTTTCAAAGAGCTACCTCCTAATGCTCCCAAAGATCACTTCCTTTGTCTCTTCTAGAGGCTGCCCTAAACAGTTGTCTTAGGATTGTATGACAGTTGTTATACAGTTGTCATACCACCACCCTAAACAACCCGCCTAAGCTGGCCACTCCAACCATCCTAAGCAGCCCTCTTAAGCAGCTTCCCTAAGCTAGCCACTACAACCTCCGTAAGCAACCCTCTTAGAGGTGCTATGAGGTTGACACATGACATATGGTTGTCTTGGCATAAGGTTGACACTTGCCATGTGTTTGATGCTTGAAATAATGTTAACACTATATCAAAACTTTATTTACATGGTTAGTTACAATAGGAAAAATAGCGTCCAAAGCTATATAATTCAACACTCCCTCTTAGTAAGGAAGGTATTTTTCTAGTACCAACTGTTACATCCATTTGTCTTTACTTGACTATTGACTTGTTGATCCATGTAGAATCTATTCATAAAGAGAAGTTTTGTATCCATAGTTAGCATTGGGATCAATAGCATCTCTGGTGAGCACACTGTTGTCATTACAAGATTTTTATTCACTCAGTTCACCAAGAACTGTTTGTGCAGTTCACCAAGAATTGTCCTACTAGCCATACGCTAGAGGAAGCTATACAGTGCACCAAGAACTGTGTTACTCAGTGCCAGTGTTTTTTCATACTGGATGAGTAATCTTAGAGCCAGTCATTTTTCATACTGGATAAGAATAAAATAGAATAGCCCACATCCTATCTATAAATGACTTGCCCCGTTACTGTCACTAGAATTCCATATGCAACTCTTCACTCCCTCTTACGAGGGACCAGTCCAAGTTTGTCTTTGAAGTACTCAAACTTCACCTTTGACAAAGGTTTGGTTAGCACGTCTGCAACCTGCTCATTGGTAGCCACATAATGAAGCTTAACTGCTCCCTTTTCTACCACATCAAGGATAAAATGATACTTGATTCCAATATGCTTTGATTTGTCATGAAACACGGGCTTCATTGACAACTTTATGCAACTCTGATTGTCACAGCAAATACTAGTAGCATTTAACTCAATATCAAATAATCCTAGAAGTAATTTCCATAGCCATACAACTTCAGTACATGCTAAACATTGTTAACTTACTCCTTGAACATATTCCTCTTATGAAAGAGTTCCATGACTTCGGAAGTCCATTCAAAGTAGTCATTACTAACTCAACTTCTTCAATTGAGTCACCGATGACTATAATTTGTTCATTAAACTGAGAAATTCTTGTAAAGAAGCCATGAATAGATTCATAGTTCCGCATATTTACATTTTTGAGTTGAGTCTTCAAAGCCATCTTCCTATTTATGTTCCTTCCTTCATATAGACGAGATAGAGCATCAAACATCTCCTTGGGAGTCTTCAAGGATGATACATGAGGAATAAGATGGTCTTTTATAGAATATGCAATTATTCTCTTTGCCCTTATAAGATTCTCCATGTACTTACCTTTAGCTTCTTCTTCCTCAGGTTCTGCAACCTCTTCCATAACATAATCTGATAAGTTATTTTCTTCTGGAACAAGGGATATTTTGTACTTCCATGCTCTGAAGTTATCAGGTCCCTCAAGTTTCTCATCAAGCTTAGTGCTTGACATCATCTTGTCCTTGTTTTTAACTTCCTTAAAAAACTGAAACACTGTAGTCTCCTTCACAAATCTAATAACTCTCTATAGAAATGGATTCTTTCAAGGAAACTCTGATACCATGTTGAAAAATTGATGCATGTAGGTAAATTTAAAAATTTACAGCGTACAATCAACATACCAATACATCTTGCATATATCAGGATCACTGAAAGTGAGACAATCATAGAGAGAACAGAAGTATACCATGGGAAACCCTCTTGGGGTAAAAAACCCAGCCAAAACTTCTCTTTAGATTTTTCAACAAAGTACAATACCAGTACAAGACTTTAGAGTAACTAGCTAGGACTCAGAGAGCTGAAACAATACCTCTGTTTCAGCACTTACAAACTTCACAAATATTTGAACTAACACTTATAGTAATAGCTTGACAAACTCACCAGAAGTTAACTGACTTTCCTTCTTGTTGTAGCAGAGTTATGGCAACTTTAACATAGTATTTGTAGCAGACTTATATCAACAAGGAACAACATAAGACTTCAACAAGAATAGAGTGCTTGTATCAACAATATACTTCAACAACTAGCTGCCATATACCAGAGGAAAAATCCAACAACTAGCAGCTATATATCAGCAGGAAATTCCAGTAGATATTAGTCATATACCAACAGAAAATACTTCAGCAAATAGATGCCTTGCCTCAACAGAAGATTCCAACAAAACAAACGTATGTAAATGGTAAGTGAATGCCCCTTTTTATAGGTTGGTTTGGCTGCCCTAAGTAGCCCCCTAAGAATGTATGACAATTGTATAACAACTGTCATACCTACCCTCCTTTGGCTGCCAAGAGTCACATCCTAAAGTTCCCAAGAGCCACCTCCTAATGCTCCCAAAGGTCACTTTCTTTGTCCCTTCTAGAGGCTGCCCTAAACAACTGTCTTAGGATTGTATGATAGATGTTATACAACTGTCATACCACCACCCTAAGCAACCCCCCTAAGCTGGCCACTCCAACCATCCTAAGCAGCCCTCTTAAGTAGCCTCCCTAATTTGGCCACTACAACCTCCCTAAGCAGCCCTCTTAGAGGTGCTATGAGGTTGACACATGGCATATGTTTGTCTTGGCATAAGGTTGACACTTGTCACATGTTTGATGCTTGACATAAAGTTAACACTATATCAAAAATTTATTTACATGGTTAGATACAATAGGAAAAATAGTTTCCAAAGCTATATAATTCAACAAAATAATCTAAGCCACAACTTCAAATTGCACAATTATATTAGGTTGTGTGTGTAATATAACATCCTTCTTTTAGCACAATTATACAACATATGTTTTATATATATAAAATTTATATTTCACAAATATCTAAAATTATATATTGATCTTGAGACCTAATAACCACAACTTTCATCCACTCTAGCTAACCCACGGGACTATCTTAAATTATATATATCCTATTAAATGCTAAATCTTGTTGTTACATTTTAAATTTGATTGGAATGGTAATATTTTATTTTGCCTTTTTAATGTAGTGTGTATTTAGGTTTGGTATATGCATTTTAGTTTTGGATTTATTTAGCATTAAAATAATAAAAAGAAATGAAAACTTCTAGTTGGTAAAAATGGTTTTAAATGAGTTATATTATTATTATATTATTTATTATTATTAATATCCATGTGTTTTTTTAGATAGTTGTTGGCTCTAGAAAATCCTAGTGGCATAGGGTTTATTGTATTACGTCGTCTTTCACATGGTGATGCCCCATGACAGGGCACACAGGGGTGGTCTGACCCCCCTCTTTCAAGTCTGTTCTCAATGGCAATGAACATGGTGCCCATCCAATCTCACAGAGAACTCCAACCAGATCTGTGTCCCCGTAGCTCTGATATTCCTAGGGAATATATTAACATGGTGTGTAAGACTTTAATTTCAATTTAGTTCATTGTTTTCCTTTCTTGATTTTCTTTCTACTAGCATAATAATCGACAACAACATGATAATCAACAACAAGCTAATAACAACAACATACTAATAGCATAGCAACATACTAACAACCTAACATCATAATAACAACGACATACTAACAACATAATAATCAACAACAATATAATGACATTAGATCACTAGTAAAATGCATAAAGTATCTACCTCAACCTGTAGCTTATTTGATTTAGCCCATTTTTTGGTTGTTGATGATCTTGCCCAACTGCCCAAATTGAATATTAACCTCCCAACGAACTAGGAACAACCTCTTTGGCTCCCTAGCTCTAGGAATCTTTGTAGTTTCCTGGCCCCCGAGCCCAAAATTCCCAGCAACAACAGTGCCCTGTGAGAGTTTCCAAAATGCTATGTCCTCCTCCTCCTCCTCCTGCAAAAATTTCCAATGCAAAATGAGACCCCTCTCCAAGTCCCCTCCTCTCTTCTTTATCCTCCTCTCTCAAACCCCCTCTGATTAATTTCCCAACAACCTTATACCCCCATTAATTCCCCAAGAGCCTTATCCCCCCATTAATTACTTCACCCACCTTTTAATAATAAAATAATAAAAGTCTGATTTAATATATTTTAATAATTAATTAAATTTAAAATAAATAAAAAAACTATGATAAAAATTAATTGATTTGGGTTGTTACATACACCCACCCTTCAATAAAATTCATCCCGAAGTTAGAGTAGTTTACAATACAAGGGTAATAACACATGATTCATACATCTACATCAAATAAGCAACAACATCAATTTAAAACATTTACACATACTAGTGTAAATGTGCAAGGCATGCATGTGTGGCTGGCACATACAAGACTTGTACATGTACTAATGAAAATAATTATCACACCTAAAGTAATTCTTGTATGCATCCAATTCAATCAACAAGACCATTCATTTCATAAAACATAGTAAACTATTTAAAATGTTCACGAAATTCCTCAATTACAATAATTTAGCACAAAAAACATTCACTTAGATAATTGTAGTTTAGTTAAGTATATATATTTATTTTTATTTTTCTCAAAAAGAGAAAATCAATAATTTCTTCGATAACGCAAAACCCCACACACTCTCAACTACTTCTAGTCATCCTTTCTCCCTAACTTACTTCCATCTTCCATCCCTATCCTTCCTTTGTTGGACTATCTTGGAGCATCAACTATATTGACATAACTCCAAATAGAACTCGTAAGCGGAAGTGTCAAATCTCTTGACCAAGTTTCTCCAACAAACAACTGACAATCATCATCACACATCTAGGGGAGCATGAGCTAACACCGTCCTCCCATTACTCAAGGTTTCAGAGGATACATGGTGGGAAATGCCTCCACCCCTCCTAATAGAACTAACATACCCCTGAAGCAAGGGAAGGAAACACCGAAGTGAAAAAGCTCATAGAATATTTGCAATGATACTATAACTCTGAAACACCCAAGTGAAAAAACTGGGAAATTATTTGGAACAATACTATAACTCCAATCATGCTCATTGCATATATGTGATCGTGACTTTTCAGGAGAGAAATGGAAAAGAAGGAAGATACATTAACTAAGAATATGAGAGACTATGGAAGATCCCACAGAACCTACTTGAACGAGATAAACATTAACTCACATTTATTCATGTTAATTTTACTAAATTCTTCATAAATATTCAATTAAAAATGACATATTTGTTTTATTTTTCTACCTTTTAATATTGACAGATTGATTAATTCTCTTTTTTTTTTCTCAAATGGATTGCTTAATTCTCAATTTTTTTTTTCAAAATTATTTAAATTTAGGTTATAACTTTGTAGTTGACTAAGCAAATATTGAATTTATCTGCAATTTTTCAGACCATAACTAAAACTAAACTAAGGTTATTATTCAGGAATGAGAGTCTGAGTTGTAGTTGTGTAAAAAATCATGATACCTTTCAGACATGAATAGATAAGATAGGCAACCTGGACGTGGAAGGGTCCTGGAAGCTCTTGTTGGCCATGTGTAAAGGGGCAGCGTATGCCACTGCACTTCGTTGCATACTTTTTTGTCTATGGAGGATTGAAGGGTAAAAAGTGAAGATCCGGTCTCAGTCCCCTGCCTTGATCGTGACCCATGTACAATGTATTGTTATTGGATGCCTAATGTATTGTCACTAGATGCCTGGAGCTCTTCTCTCTGTACATTTATTTTTGTATTATATAGTTTCTTCGGGTGATCGTGTGGACTGCCCTGTGACTAAGTGGGCTCGATATGTACAAACAATGGTTACCATGTTGAATTATTATTCCTTTAATTATAAAGCACCCACTTACTTTCTTTGTAGGCTGTGTAAGGTGTTTTTTGTAGGCTATGTAAGGTGTTTTTTTTATGGAAACAAACTTGACTCTGCTCATATCTTTTCATTGTTATAGACTCTGCTCATATCTTTTCATTTTTCTCATCACTTGTCGTTGAAAAGGAGCTGGGTTGCGTTTGACTAAATGTTGTATCCCACTAGAAAGATCAAATAACAACCGCTGAGGGTTTAACATGTCGCCATTCTATGGGAGTTTCTTGCTCACTCATAAGGCACGAGGTATAATTAATTCCTAGTTAAATTTGGATTCACGAAGTCCTAGAGGAGGCATGACAAAAGATGAAGATTTTAAGCTTATTAAAACCCAGGATTTTGAAAAAAGTTCGTATTCCTCATGCTCCTAGATCTAGGCTAGGCTTCATAAGTATTTTTTACGGTGTTTTCCAATTGTTGTATTGTTGTGTGCAGACTTGGGTTCTGAAGGTTCACATACAATGCTTGCCTTGCTAACCTTTAAAATGACAAGATATAACACATTGTAATTTATCAACTCAAAATTCTCACAAGATTTTTTGACAGGTGGAAGTATGCTTTGCCATCGCTCAAATATTGTTCCTATCGGACGACTACCTAGCTTGCTGGACACGTCTCAGACTCTGTCTTGCATTCAATTAATTTTAACCCCACTATAAAATTAAGTTGTTCAATACATGTGTGAATAATAGTAGGAAAATGCAAAGGGAAATGATTGGATTGGCAGGTGTGAACGATAGTAGGAAAATTAAAAGGGAAATGACTGGATTGGCCATTGCAGTGGTAAACTTCATTTGACACAGTAGTCGTGGGAAGATTCTGCAACTACATACAAATTTCTTTGAATCTTGCGAAGAAATTTGTTGATTGTGTTATGTGGATGGAGACAGAATTGTGATTGTCACTCTGCGGTGGATCTTTCGAATTTGGATTGGACACTGTGAAAAGAAGGGGTGATTTTTCAGACGACAAAAATCACATATGTGAAAACTGTAAAAACAGGTGGCGGTGAAAACTGTAAAAATATGTGACAATTTCTCATTCGTCATGACAATTTCTCATTCATCATGTACATACGACGAAAATCGCTAGAGAATGCTTCCCACAACACTTGGATCTCATCACATCGGTTGTCACTGTTGTATATTGGCTACAAAACACAAATAACAAACAACATCTAAAGCTCATTTTTCGATGGTTGTGCATAGTACAAAACCTAGAGGTGAACAAAACATATAAAATTACTTGCACAAATTGTCTAGAAGCTCCCTAGGCGGAAGAGCGTTTGGAAAAGGTACACTTACGAATCAATGAAGCCCAAATATTTCATTGAAGGAAAAAACTATTTCGTCAAAATAGCGGTGGAAATGACTGGTAAAAAAACTTAATAGAAATGGCACCCCGAGACCCACAAAGGAGATCAAGACCAATGATAAGGAACAAATGCAATGAAAGGTTTAAGCGTACTATTTGAAACAAATGAAACCGTAGACATCCTAAATCAAGTACATATGCAATTACAGGAAGAGATTCACATAGGGGTTGCCAATGAATATGCAATTTGGAGTCAGTGAGTTTAAAGTCAGTGAAGTTAGGTTCAGTTTTATCTCTGCATTGTAGGTTCGAAACTGGCGAAGTGCCAGCGAAGTAACACGGGTCCATACAAAACAAAGGGGTAGTTTGGAGTCGGTGAATGAAACAATCTTATTTCTATGATTTCTATGGGAGCAACGTGCCCTTGGGGATTTTAATTTATAAAAGGAACTGATACTTACTCGCGACCATGAGTAGGAGACTGAGAATTGGAGGATCCTGAGAAATCTAAAGAGGTGATTGGAATAGAAATGGAAAGTTGGGTAGTGGAGGAGTTCCTATTGGATCTGTCCTCATCCAATTCAGTCCATGAAAGAGTAGAGGAGTCCCTTGATCTCGACCACTCATCAAAAAAATGTCGCAGAGGAGTCCCTTGATCTCGGCTAGTTCAATTTTAACATTAACAGACTGATCCTGCACACCTCCAAACCTGCTGGTAAAAAAAGAATGTTGTTGTTTTGTAGCGACATCAGTAGGGAAGTTGGACTACGAACTAAATGGGCTCATTTTCAAAGGCATCAAGGAACTCCATCCACTGTCCACCGATGAACTCAACATTGACTAGGAATCGATACCCAAACCTCTAGAAGTCCCAGAAACTTCGCTGGATTCTATAACATTATTTCAAATTTCATATTTACAATATATATATATATATATATATATATTTTAAGTAAAAAAGTAGAACCTGCTATATTAAGTTATCAGAGAAATATTGACAAAATACATAGAGATATAGTTCTGAGCCAACAAAAATGTTGTCGGTTTACCGGAAACCAGCACAGTTTGGAAAACTATTTTGCCCTTTGTCCTGCCCGAAGGAAACCAGGACAGATGGCCATAGGTCAAGTGCACATGTAGCAATAGCATGATTAAACATAAAACAAACTAGCATAGGAGAACCTAGATACCCAGTGACCTGTCGCCCTTGCCTGTCTGCCACGTGGACCTGGTTGGGATGGCGAATGGCTGCGCACATAATGGACATTTCCTCTTTGTTGGAGCGTTAGAGTATGCGTCAAGGAGCAAGTCCAGACACTGTCCCATGAGAAAGGCTCTATGCTCCTGGTCTGCCATGTGGCCTCAGTGTTCGAACACCAGAGCCAGATGCTCTGCACAGAGGAAAGGACCATGCAAGTCATTACCTGCGTCGTCGAAGATTACGTTCCCCGCTTCCACGTTCATCCCAGCTCTGGCTTCGACCTCAGACAGTTCTGCATCGACCACTTTCTTCTTCATCCCTGGTTTGGTCTCGTCCGCACTCCTTGCGGTGTGAGTCTTGTCCCAATCTTCGTCCTTGATCGTTGCCTGCACAGCATGGCTGGTGGAGCTGTAGTCACTCGTCCACGGTATCTCCTCAATGATCCACACAGGGAAATCTTCTGCCATCTCGTCTTTAGGACCGCTTTCAACTTGGGAGTCTGGCGCCATGGCTTGGGGTTCCAGGGTGGTCACGAATTCCTCCACGAACAACATTTCTTCAACATAGCAGGTAGGAAACTCATCCGCGGTGCCACCCTCTAGCCTGCTTCCAGGCTCAATTGCCATGGTTTGACTGCTACGCTTTGTCCCAGTCTCAACAATAATGGCATGCAGAGCCAATTGGTCAGCGCGAGCCCTCTTATGGAGAATGGAGGTCGCCATCGACAGAATGCACTCCAGTTTCTCCCTCCTTTGCCTCCGCTCTTTGTGGGTGTACCAGGCTGAGCCACGGCGAGGCCTACTTTGCTTCCTGGTCATGGTTGCCAAGTGGTATATAACAATGCAGAGAGGATGCAACAAAATGAGAGTGAGCCAAGACGATAAGGAGCCAGAGTTGCACCAGAGCTCCCAACCAACGGGGAGGCCCAGAACGAGAGCAAACTAGCTCTGTCCAAGCGCTTGAAAATACAAATTGCCAAAAACCGGATTCACCTATCTATCCATAGACCCTGTCATGTTGAGTGCGGTATGAGTGAGAGTTTTCGCACGAGGGAGGAGTCCCTCCTCCGTATAGCGACAATAATGGCCGGCTACCATTGTAAATGCGGAGAGGATGGGTGGCGGCCATCAACATTTAGGTTGTGGCTCAATGCAAAGCCAGGTGGCAAGGTATTTCCGCATGTCACCCCATCCGGGGCTGAGGAATCTCTGTTTGCAAGATCTCTGCAACGCCTTGAGAGGTTTGTATCGTCAGAGAGATGGGCTTGCCAATATATGAGTTTTGACTTAGTATCTATTCCAGTATTTGCCAAGTGATCTGCAACCTTGTTTGCGTCCCGTTTCACATGAGAAGGGATTAAAGTGAGATTGGGGTGGATGAGATCTCCAAAATCCTCCAGAAGTCCTGAGAGTCTCCAGCTGGGGGAGATCCGCCTAGGGAGTTCACCATGTAGGATTTTGGAGATGAGTTGGATTATGATTTGGGAATCTCCCTCAATGATGATCTGATGGTACTGGTGTTGAACAACATCTTGGAGGCCTCTGACAAGGCTTATGAGCTCCGCCACATTGTTTGTATTTTCCCCCAAGAAGCCAGCGATCAGGTGAATGATCTCACCAGTATGGTTCCGAAGGACAGTGCCGAAACTAGCTGGGCCAGGGTTACCCCTGGAGGCCCCATCGAAGTTAAGCTTAAGGAAGCCTGAGGGGGGTGGGGACCATAACGTGGGGCTGTTAGCTCGTCTGTCTTTAGTCTTCACCTAGGTTTGCACATGAATTTGCATGTCCCAGCCTTTAAGAATTCTATTCTCCTCGGGCTCACATTGCAGGTCTTCATGGAGCCAAGATTTGCTATGGATTGTTTCATGGATAAGCTTCTTAACCCTCTCCCACGTAATGGTGGTAGGGGCTAGTTTTGAGTGGAAGATTCTCTTGTTTCTCTCTTTCCAAATTGCCCATAAAGTGAAGCTCGGAAGCAACTGCCAGATGCGTTGGAGAATTGGATTTTGGAAGGAGATTGTTTCCCAATTAGCTAGGGTGTCCCTGATGCTACCTCGATTTCGCTGGGAGCGTCTCATGGCTTGGGCTCCCCAGTCCCAGATCTGTTGACTGTAGTGGTAGTTGTTGAGGAGATGTTCCATGGTTTCCTCACTTTGTTGGCAAAGGGTACATATGGAGGGACCTATAAAGCCTTTCTTTAGAATATTGTCCCAGGTGAGGATACGGTTTTGAGCTGTGAGCCAAAGAAAAAAAGAGACCTTGGGCCAGAGTACTGATTGCCAGACTTTGCTCCAGATTGTTTCGGGGATTTGGTTTTGGTAGTTTCCCTGTAGGTAGTATGCTTCACTGACCGAGAAGATGCCTGTTGTGGAGCGGCCCCATCGGAGTATGTCCGATCCCTCTTTGGTTGGAATTTTCCGGTGCAGTACGCAATTCTTCCAGGGTAGAAGGTCGATATCATCTGTGATCTGTAATTCTGTTCACTTTGTTTTCCACTGTCTCCAAGGTTGGTTATTGTGAGTTGGAATCCAAAAGTCTTTAACTGTTCTGAAGATATTCAGCTGTAATCTATTTTTAAGAGAGTTGAGGCTTTCCAGGTCGCTGAGAGGGGGTCACTGTTGCCAAGAGTCCTGTCAGAAGAGTGTGCTTTCGTTGTTTCTCACTTCCCAGAAAACATGCTTCTGGATTAGGGGGTGATTTTTCCAGGCGGTGTTCCATATATTGGATCCTTGTATTTGTTCATTGAATCTAATTAATTGGTCAGGTTGTGTGTTCGGGGCGTACTTCATATTTACAATATATAAAAGAGGTGTTTTTTTTAATTAAATTTTTAGGACATGTATTTTTATTTTATTAAATTTTTAGGATAGATTCTTTAATGTGTTTTGAACATGGATGAATAAAATAACAATTTCTTATAATAATTATTCAAATTAAATTTAGTTAATTTTATTGAAATAAAATTATAATAATACTATTATTAAATAATTTATTTAAAATTTCTTATTTACTATGTATAAATGACTTATAAATGACATGTATTTTTTATTTTTATTAAATTTTTAGGATATGTATTTTTATTTTATTAAATTTATAAGATATATTATTTTAACGTGTTTTAAACATGGATGAATAAAATAACAAATTCTTATTAAATAATTAAATAAATTATTTAAAATTTCTTATTAGTCCCTGTCGTAGGCATAGAGAGACTATAGCGATTGATAATGCGTTGACCACATATTAATCTGTCCTCTGACCCGAAATATTTGCGCAATACCTATTGTTGGAGCTATGGAATTAAAAGCATATATTTTTATATAATAAAAAGTAACATATATGTAATGATATGATTGGATAAGAGATTGGAGGTCTTATTGACGGCTTCACTATTCCCAATGTACTATATGGCAACATATCCAATTTTTTTTCTCGTAGACAGTGTTTTTTAATCATATATTTTTCCTCTATATTTCTTTAAGGTCGATTAATGCTAGCATTAGTTCAAATGTTTGTATTAGCATTTTCTGCTAGGCGAATATATCCATAAGTTTTCATATGTGCTAAACATATTGAAATGTTTTGATATCCAAGCTTTGTAGTGATTGAGAATTCCAAAGTTTATAGCGTCTTTGGCAGATGCATATTTGTTGAAATGTATTGACACTTATTCTGAGATGTGTCAGTAGGCTTGACATCGTAAATGTTTACATGACGCGACGTCCTCCAACACCCCTGACAACTTAAATGTTTGCATACCGCGAGGTCCTTAGACAACCTGACAGTCTTAAATGTTTATGTAAATACGCTTTTCAGATTTCTATACAGTTACAGTGAATTTGCACAGTCTTGTTTATCCACCGCCAATATGTTTGATGCTCATAATTGTTGAAGCTACATACATTCTTTATTGGTTCAGTGAGTGCTTCTTCTTCGCTGGTTTCTCGGTTGCTGCTTGTTGTTGTTTGGTTCGCGATTCGACCTGCGCTTCTGCATTTCATCGTTTTGGAGTAAGTTTCGATGCCATAGTTCCATTTTGTGTTCCTTGTTTGTTGTTCAGTGTTTGTAGTTTGCAAGTAACAATGTTTTCTTATTTGTAGTCACATGTTCGTTGTATGTTTCCGGTTCCTTCTGTGCTTGGGCTGCAGTTTTGTAATCGTTGGAGATACATATGTTGTTCACTAGCTCGGTGGTTCTTACTGGTTCATTGGTTCGTGGGTTGTTGGTTCTGTTTGTTTGGCTAGGGTTTGCGCTTTAGGGCCCTGGGGGTGCAATTCGGCCTCTTCGTGCTTTCTCGTTGCTTTGGTCCTTGCTGTTTTATTTTGTTTGATTCTGCGTTGCAGGGTTGGGGTGCAGCGGTGGTGGTTGGAGATTTTCTTTTTTCTTTTTTTTTGGATTATTATTGTTTTTTTGGGGCGCTTTATGGTGTTTATCCCTTGCACCGACGAGTCGACATGCAGTTGTGTTATTTTCCATGTCTGTCGAGGCCGATATCTGTTATTCTGTGAGATTTTGCTAGTTCTCCAGTCCTACCATGAAAGAAAATAGTTTCATGCAAAGTTGTTGGAGGATTGCATGTGAAGTTACAATATCCGCTATTTTTTTGTTGGAATAAAGTATATGTATGTAGGCTACATTTATAAACCACGTATGGTCAGATGTGCGGAAATGAAATTACATGTTCTTTCTCCTCTACATAGATTGGTGTGCGCACGATACAATTTGTGTTGTGCTTGAGATATGCTATGTACAACAAAGATTCTGGAAGATTGTGTTTTCATGTCTGGAAGCATGTCTGGGTGGTTTTCCACAGAAAACTGAGAACTTGTATTGTGGGCACAACAGTTTGTGTAGAGGATAAAGAACATGGTTAAAGGGAATATGTGGATATATTGCCAGGGAAAACCAGAAATCGTTTAGCTGCGGCCATGCAATTGCGTGATATTTTTTGCCTTGTAATATATTTTGGCCAGGGAAAAAAAATCTCCGCGTTTACAGCCATGGATAGAGAAGCGCAAAGGTCCATGTTTCTGCCTTTCTAAACTGTTTGTTTAGTCAGTTTTGTTGTATGTACATATTGCTTGTTCTCCAGTGAATACCAGCTTCCATTGACGTTCATTGAATTTTGTGCGTTCCCACATTCAAATAAACAGAGTAGCTGGAGAAAACGACGGAGTCTTGATTGCATTGGCTGAAGAGGATATAGAAAGGTGCACGCTTGTACTGTTGTTTCATATTGCGTTGTTTTGTATTTCATTTATGGTCAGTATATGTGTTAAACTAGTTGTGTGCCTTCCTACATGGTAATTTATCTTGCTTACATGCGTTCCTTCCTTCACACTAAGTTGATAAGTTGTTTGCGCTGCATTGCTGCATTTAAACAAACAGAGTGGCTGGGCAGGACAAAGGACTCTTTGGCAGGTAAATAGACATGTTTCTCTTTCTTTTGGATGCCTGTCTTCATACTAACTTGCGTTCATGTCTATTGCATCTTCGACGTTTGTAACACCCTGTTTCCCCCAGTTTGTAAAAATAACTAGATTGGCCAAGAACTATGGAAAACTCATAAATGTGAATATGTGATGTAAATGGACCTTGAGTAAAAGGTCAATAAATGTGAATAACATTATGAATTTTATTGCAGGATTGATGAGAGGGGATGTGCATAAAAGAGACCACGATGGTGGTGGAAGGCACCTGGAAAGGTGGCGTTAACTTCCACCGAGAATTAATACCGTATTTGAACTCCACTGGCCCAGAGAACCAAAAGCGGCTTACTGGCCCTGAATTAAATGCCTCGTAGACTGGTAGGTTGATGGCTTCTTAGGAATTAATGAGATATGGGGAGGTGAACCGCCCATCCGTAGATCCATCATGACTGGCCAGTGCGAGGGTAATCGCGCCACACGCAACCTCGCAAGAGGATAAGGCGTGGGGTAGAAGCGATTGGGCGGGGGCAGATGCGAGGGGAGAACTCTGGCAATATGCAGAGGGAGTGATAGCAGAGAGGAAGGATTGCAACCTTCGCTCCTGGTCACTAGCAAACAGAGACGCAGTCTCACAGCATCGTGGTCTCAGCTCGGGGGTGGCTAGTGGTAAATTCGCTGGGAGTCGCTAAGCCTACGATTGGGTGGAAACGAGCACCCCTCTCAGTAGTTGCTTGACCCCTGGTGTTATTTATGATAAGTGTTTTGCCTCTGGCATCTTGAAATATATATATGTGTGCTTATTCTGATAATTATGCTCATAAGCTATGAAACTGTGAATGATTTCATTATAAGAATGACTGTATGGTGTTTTGATCAATACTAGTAGTTGTATATTTATATGGAAAGACTACGTATGGTTGATGTCCTCATGAATTTGTTATTTGTGTGCGTACTGACCCAATTTAGACTTCATGCCTGGTTCTCGGGAGGATGACATCCTTATATACCTCAAGTAGTACCCTGAGTAATTCTCCCCATAGAAATACCTTCCTTGAAAATCCCATCAAGAACCGGGAAGGCGGTTGTGAAGGCGTAAGGCCTTAGTAACCCTGCATAAGGAGGAACGATCCTCTTGAAAACCAAGATGACAACATAAGGATGAAGTAACGAATCGACGGATGCCCGTCGGGAGATCTGTGGTCACTCGTGACCGTTAGATTTGGTAAGAGGAAGCTGGAAAGTTAAGTATCTTAACCTGATAGGTATTGATCGATGGATGAGATTTCGTCGGGGAATCTGCAGTCACCCACGACNTAAGCTATGAAACTGTGAATGATTTCATTATAAGAATGACTGTATGGTGTTTTGATCAATACTAGTAGTTGTATATTTATATGGAAAGACTACGTATGGTTTATGTCCTCATGAATTTGTTATTTGTGTGCGTACTGACCCAATTTAGACTTCATGCCTGGTTCTCGGGAGGATGACATCCTTATATACCTCAAGTAGTACCCTGAGTAATTCTCCCCATAGAAATACCTTCCTTGAAAATCCCATCAAGAACCAGGAAGGCGGTTGTGAAGGCGTAAGGCCTTAGTAACCCTGCATAAGGAGGAACGATCCTCTTGAAAACCAAGATGACAACATAAGGATGAAGTAACGAATCGACGGATTCCCGTCGGGAGATCTGTGGTCACTCGTGACCGTTAGATTTGGTAAGAGGAAGCTGGAAAGTTAAGTATCTTAACCTGATAGGTATTGATCGATGGATGAGATTTCGTCGGGGAATCTGCAGTCACCCACGACCGTTAGATTAGTAAGAGAAAGTAGGGTGTTAAATGCCTTACCACTTTGTTTTCCTGTGTCTTTGTGGGTAGCGAAGAGTAGGGGACCATAGATCCCCAAGGTTCATGAGAGAATCTGGACCGTGCATCTTTTCCACGCCCAGGGAGTCGTGGAAGAAAGTATGGGTAGGAACCATTATGAGCCGTCAGATCTCGGCTGAAAAACCTGACAGCCATTGGATCTGACAAGAGTTACCCAAGGGTTAAGACTCCAGTGTATTAGGGGCAAAAAAACCCCAGGATAGATCTGAGCCATCCGATTAACGGAGGCTACGTGTCGTGAGATCTCCCATTTCGGGAAACCGGGAGTCGGGAAATCAGGATTCCTGTTGACAAGAGTTTGGGATTTTCCATGGTGAAAACCCCGGGATGGATCTGAGCCGTCCGATTGACGGAGGCCACGTGTCGTGAGATCTCCCATTTCGGGAAACTGAGAGTCGGGAAATCGGGATTCCTGTTGACAAGAGTTCGGGATTTTCCATGGTGAAAACCCCGGGATGAATCTGAGCCGTCCGATTGATGGAGGCCACGCGTCATGAGATCTCCCATTCCAGGAAATCGAAAATCGCGAGATCGGGAGTCCTAGCGACAAGGGATCGGGATTTTCCTAGGTGGAAACCCCAGAGCAGTTGTGAACCGTCCGATTTAAGGAGGTGATGTGTTGAGGGATTACCCGTTTCGGGAAAATCGGGGATCGGGGATTTGGGAGTTCCGCTAACAAAAACTCGGGCTCTTGCCTCGACAAATCCCGATCCATAATGTCGAGACAATAGCATGTGGCTAAGTCCCGATGGACGGACAAGATTCCTTTGGGAAATCTCAGGGTCCGTAACGACCGTCCGATGTGAGGAAGAGATGCCAGTTTTATGCCGGGGCGTGAGCGTGCATTAGGGTAAGTAGCAAACATATCTGGATG
>JASDQU010102162.1:203293-234131 GCA_032191745.1 Picea mariana | reverse complement strand
CCTTCCTCATTTGGCACACTCTCTCATGGAGATATAGCGCAAGTTTGGTGGAGAGCTGTAGCTGCAATCATGGAGATATAGCGCAAGTTTGGTGGAGAGCTGTAGCTGCAACTGCAGCTGCAGAAGGAAGGAAGTAGGGCTCATCTTGGTTAGGGTTTCCTTATACCTCTCACTAGGGTTTGTCTTTTGTGATGCGCATGGTGAAGGTCAACCACTCTAGCGCTCTGGCTAGAGTGAGCTGCAACTGCATTGTTGGTTATCTCTTGGTGGTGCGCTAGTGGAGGCTAGACACCCTAGTGCTCTGGCTAGGGTGTGCTGCATCTATGTTGCTAGGTTATCTTCTTTATGGTTTGCTCTAGTGGATAGAGCTTGTTCTTGGTTATTTTGTCTTGGCAAGGATAAGAAGGTTGCTGGGATTTCTCCCCTTGTGTAGAAAGGTTTCCCATAATGTATATGTTATGCTCGGGGTTGGCACGATTAGGTGCCTATGGTTGGGTGGCGATGGTGCAACATTGCCTATGGAAAAATGAGTGTACAAAAGAAGTTCAAATTGCTATGGTAAATGTAATGTTAACGTAATTAATGAAAATTCAACACAAAATGGGGATAACGGGGAGGAAACCAACTTTGGGAGGTCAAAAGAGTGTTTTTTGTTGAAGGTTGTGATCCACGTTGCCCAAAAGAGAAGCGGGACAACATAGTTGAATGAGTTTCAAACTCTGTTATGGTGCAATAACAAGGAAGATAATGTGATATACACATGACAATACCAATGCAATTATCAAGAAAGCACTTAACAAATAGCAGAAGTTTAAATCATGCTTTGAATTGAGAGAGAGAATATTTATACTTGCCAGGGTTGTCACCAAAGCAGTAGGACACACACACACATAAAACATAGGATGAGATAATTTTATTAATGTCCAACAAATGACCAGAAATAGGTCAATGGGATTGCTTAGTACAATAGTATCAATACATCGTGGGAGCATAAAGGACATCTCCCATAAAACATAGGATAAGATAATTTGATTAATCTCCAACAAATGACCACAAATAAGTCAATGGCACTGCTAAGTACAATAGTATCAATACATCGTGGGAGCATAAAGGACCTCTCGTATATAGAAGAGGGACAACATGGTTGAATTTCAAATTTGTTATGATGCAATAATAAAGAAAATAATGCAATATACACATGACAATAACAATGTGATTATCAAGAAAGCACTTAACAACTAGCAGAAGTTGAAATCATGCTCTAAGCTGAGAAAGAGAATCCAAATACTTGCCAGGGTTATCGTTGAAGTAATATGACAATTNTATATAGAAGAGGGACAACATGGTTGAATTTCAAATTTGTTATGATGCAATAATAAAGAAAATAATGCAATATACACATGACAATAACAATGTGATTATCAAGAAAGCACTTAACAACTAGCAGAAGTTGAAGTCATGCTCTAAGCTGAGAAAGAGAATCCAAATACTTGCCAGGGTTATCGTTGAAGTAATATGACAATTATATATATATATATATATATATATATATAATATTATGTTCAAATACTAAGATAACATAAGATAAGATAATTTAAGTTTGACAAATGAGCACAAATAGGTCATGGGACTGCTAAGTACAATAGTATCAATATACTGTGGGAGTGTAAAGCACTGCTCCTATATAAAAAGATGTAAAGAAGATATAACTTAAGATCTAAAGTCTAACATTTGTAAAAGAAAGGGTTGATGTGAAAATTGAAGTGATGCATGAACTATTAAGGGCGAGAATCAAAATGCCCTGGAGGGATGCCTCGAAGGAAGATAAAAAGGGAAACAAAGGTTCTTGAGTGTTCATTGGATCTATTTATTTAATATGAGGAGGAAACACTAAAGCCCTATAGGCAATCCACCTTTGAATATGTGTCTCCCCACCATTTGAGATTGAAGGGAAGAAACTTGGGATAAAGGATTGTCTCGGAGTACTAGAAGAAGAGTTGATTTGCAGTGTGTCTCCTCATCTTATGGGAGTGGCTTGTTGCTGTTGTTGTCTAGGAGTGAAGGTTTGCTTGTTGGAAGGGTGAGTCCCTCCTCAAGGGTCTTGTCAGAAGGGAGTAGGAGACTCCCTGAGATCTCATAGATCTAGGCTTTGTTTGAATGGTGTTGTTGGTTTTTAGTTCCTTGGTAACGGAAGAACAAAGACCAAATGTCTCCTTCATAGGGGTTTCAAAAGAAGATAAGAGAGAGTTTTGAGATTCCTGAAGTAGTAGAATTGTCCTTGTATCTTGTAGTAGATAGTGAACTGAAAAGGAAATGCTCCTTTGTCTTGTTCTCTTGCAAATGCCATAGTTGGCATATCCTACCCTCTCGTGGAATTTGATACTCGAAGCCTATGCGATCCCACTCAAAATTGGCCCACGGGGATTCTAAGTGTGTGCATCTAGTGCTGTAACATCTATGGGGATCGAACAATAAGGTCGTCTCTCAACATCAAGAAGTGATTTGCGTAAAATGCCATCTTGGTCCTTAGTTCCCTTGGTGGGTCAAACCAAGTGACTTGAATACATTGCCTGTAAATGTCATCTTTGATATTCTTGATCATCACTTGCTTGTCTGGCAGGAGACATCCAGGGGCATTCAACGAATATTTGAAAGGAGGGAAGTGGTCTACTGAGATGCTAATTGATTAGAGAAGGCATGAAACCTTTGAAAATAAGTAACCTTGAGCATGTCTGGTAGGTCTATTCGAAGCAATAGCCTTCAAAGAGTGTACGCAAGGAATGGATAATGATCTCTACCAACATTCGAGTTAGCAAACCCTCGCATATGGTGTAGAAGCGAGACTAGTTAGAAGATGGTCTTAAACTGAAAGGGGTGGGATGCAAAACTTAGCCTAAGTAACTGTGTGGGGGATTGCCCTCTTGCTTCTGATGATACAACAAAACATGAGGGTCTATGTATTCTCTGTCTTGGCCTAGTTCGACTCAAGCACATTGGGCCCCCATACCTTTGAATGATACAAAATTGTGCGTTGAATGATTAGAGTCCATGAGGTCTAATTTGGATGGTATTCCTTGGAATTTTTTTTGGAAACACTACTGCTCGAGGAGAGTAAGGGACCCATACCCCTTGTTAACTTTAGGTTGGAGTGCTTTCCATAGCCTAAATCGAGGCCCTAAAACTAGACCACCAAGTATGTGTAAGATGTCGTCATCTCATCCTCTTCCCCTTGGAAGAAAAAATGGAACTTTGTAAGGACACTCTTCATAATGCATCGAATTTGTATTGATTTCATCAATGTTTTGTACCATATTAATGTGGCTCGTCATTAGGACCACCATTAGGCATTTTTATTTTGATGATGGACCACATAAGTCTGGTTCGAAATGTCATTGAAATCAAGACAAATGTGATGTATATGGAAGATTCTATATCCACTGACACTAATTGTAGAAGTCTTAGAGAAGAGAAACTCTTCATGTCGTCGAAGATCATCACCTTAGGTTGATCGTCCAAAGTTGAAGAACGCAAAATTTGGATAAGGCATCCAATTGTCACTACAAGCCCTTCGGGGTGGAGGCCAAAAGAATCGTGTCATTTATAAAGAGGAGGATGGGATTGAGAAGACAACCAGACCTAGGTTGCATGTTTTCTTGTAGGAAATACTCCAACTCGTTAAATAAATCCTGAACAAGGTATGGGAGAGATGGCATCCTTGCTTCACCTCGATAATGCTCTAGATAAAATCGGAAACATCATGTGCAGTATAGAGTTGTCCAAGAACAAGCTCGTAAAAGCGCATGATGACTATGATATGGATCTCTAAAACACAAATGTCTTGAAGGCATTGGAAAAGGACCTCCCTCGAAATTGAATCAAACACTTTCCAAAGTCTACAAAGTAGTGGAAGAATTTTGAAGAGCAGTGTCTTGCCTCCTCAATGACAGCCCTAAGTGTGAGAATGTGGTCAATAATCTAATGCTCAGGATGAAAACTTGCCTATCCTCTAGCTTATAGGTGACAACTCATAAGTAACTCTGATAACGATAGATGAAGGGCGGTAACATAGGGCATGGAGAAAGTGTGTCCTATCGGGATTATTTGATAATTGTTTGGATCGGTATTGGATCTGGATTTGTGTATTGGGTGAGTAATATGGTAGGACTAGGTTCGAGGAAACCTTGAGCAAACAACATGGTTAAATAAATAAAAAATATAATCCACGAGAGGAATATATCATGTTCATAGAGTTTCTTTTGGCATCCCTTCTCATTCGCCACTCCATTGGTGTTAATCTCCATCATTGCACCTTTGATATTTTCATAAGCAAACGTGTGACATGAGGATGGAGGGGAGGTTACATGAACTTGAGTATGTTCAGGAACATCATAGAGGGTAGTCGTATGAGTGAATAGGGCTTGGGGATCAAGGTCTACACGAAGGAAGAAATGGTGAGGGAAAAGAATATGCTAAAATGTTTTGGGAGAGTGAGGGAGAGAAGCACCCAATTCATGTCTTGTCTGTGAGATAAACAAATGATTCTTGCAACAAAGGAGGCAATGATAAGAGCTTTGAAGGTGGGTTAGGAAACGGGTTGGGAGATGAGGGCGAAGATCTTGTGATATCAAGGTAGGAGCTAAGGGTTATGTCTTAAATCCTTGAAGAGAGAAAATAGTATTTGGAAGATGGTTAGTCAAGGGAGAAGAAGCAGTGAGACGGATAAGGAGCCATTGAAGGCAGGATGGGCAATCATCCTAATCCCTATCCTCGAATAAAACGGTGGTTTGAGGGGGGGTCTAGGGGTGGGTTGAAATGGAGAGAGGAGGTAGGATATGCTAATGGGACATGGGAAACTAAGAGTTGGCATCCATAAGGGAGCATGTTGTAATGTGATAGAACATAGTTTACCACACTGGCCCCATGACTATGGGGAAACATGTGAAACCTTCATATGACGGGAAATAGGGAGACCATTTAGTATCAAGCTCATGGGATTTGCCAAGGTGTAAGAGATGCTTGCCAGATGCTAAAAGGGGTTCGAGCATATCATCTTATACCTTGGTGTAGATCAATTGAAATCATATATACCTCTTGAAGACAAGGAGCATCCTTGAACCTATTGTGAAGTGGAATAGACGTCTTTGGTGCTGGCATTGAAATCTCATAGGAGGATGACCTATCCAATAATCGAGAATTGGATGATATCCTCATACAATTCCATGTATGGATTCTCACCTACATCTTTATGTAGAGCAAAGTTTGATGACGCGGGGTTAAAATCATAGACTGTAATGAAAATGTCATGAGGAAAGGGGGACATGCCACTGATTTGAATCCACATGAATCAAACAGAGTTGTTTGAAGCCACCACGGTGACTCGGCCTTGGAGCAGATCTCTAATACAAGTCACTCCTCCCAAACCTTGGACACCACCATAGCTCTTGGGTGGGTGGGTGAGAGGGAATGGTCGACATGGAGAGAGGAGGAGAGAAGGGCAAGATAGTGCTTCTACCTTGTTCGTGCTCTTTTTGGTGTGGTAGGGGTTTGGATTCCTCTGTCCTTGTAGATCATCTTGCTTTAGCTGCGTCAGAGCATTCCCCAAGCTCTATGGTTTCTCTCGTGTAACCAAGACCCGCATAATTGGTCCTTGCTTCAATTTCAATGGGGTTTTTGTTTCTTTGGCATGTCTTTGCCAATCCGTAGCCAATGTATCCCATTTCTTTAGTAGTTTGAGCCAATACCCTTGGTATTATCAACACGATGCAGGACCATATTAGGGAACAAATCACAAACATGTTCTTAAAACATGTTTGGTTGACTCTCAAACTAATGACATCCATCATATCTTATTGTTGATTTCTTAGTCAATTTTCGAATCCTTTATGGGGATATCGAGTTGAAGAAGAGCATAGGATTTAACTTGCAAAGACATGAACATATCGAGGTACTGAATCGAATAGATGTTCAACCATTGAGAATGCATAGTTTTGAGGACTTTCAAAAATGCGTGAAGAACAATTACTCTTTATTCAACATAGCTACAATTGGGCAATATATAGCTCGATTGGCAAATTATCATTTGGAACATGTTTTCTGGACACTCATGGATATCAAGTTGAGCAAGAGTAGAAGATTTAAATTGCAAGCAAATGGACATATAGGGTGTAGTTGTTGAGAATGGATAGTCATTGTCATCCAGAAATGTGGAATGAACAATTGCTCTTTATTCAACATGTTGCACAATATAAAGCTTTCATGAAAGATCACTTTGGAACATGCTTGGGGCTATAGTCTCATGCAGTGCTAGATTTTCAAGTGTAGAGCATGTTCCCTGTTACAACACAGGTTGTAGGTTGGGCAAAGCTCTACCCAACCACAAAAGCAAGTGCTACAACTAGGGAATCCTACACCCAATGTCACCTTGATGTATGTCTCGCACTTCAAGGGTGACTAGGTCGCTCTAGGGAGGCGATCCCGGTGACCCTAGGGGGAATAAGATGTAGATGGTTGGAGATGAAAGTGGAACCCCTAGAAGTCAAATCTAAGTGGAGTGAGATGTGGAAAGAGATGCCTTGTAAATCAAGTGATTGTTGCCTCAAAGATGTAGTACTTCTCCTGATGATTGTACCTGCCCGAGACACAAAGAAAGACACCTTGCAATGCTATATGATAGTATGGATCAGCAAGTTAAGCTTGCTGTCCCTAATTTGCAGCAGTAGATGACAGTTTATATCAGCAAATAAAATATCCAAAGCAGCGTGTAAAACACAAGATCAATTGGCAATATCATCAATAAGTTTAGAAATCAATTATGGCATGAAAATAGCACTTTAAGACTCAATAAAGCAAGCTGTTATAAAATGATTTTCTGCAGTAAATTACCAGCCTTATGGCTGTAGCATTCAATGACAAGCAACAACAAAATTAACCATAGAAAAGTGCCCAAAGTTTCCCTAAAAGTGCACCCTAGTTAGTAGATTAGGTGAGTGAAGTTAGAGAGAATTCCTAGGGTTAATTTGTGAGATAATAGGGAGTTAGCAGCTAGGGTTATGCAGCCCTAATGGCTGTAGGTTAATGTTTATAACAGCAATCAAAGTAGTGGGAGAAGAGGGACGCCTCAATGAGGCAAGAGAGCTCAAGGCTCAAGGAACACTTCTCCAAAAAGATGAACTTGAAACTAGCAAAATTCACTCTTCCCAAGGCAACGATTTTATATCTCCAATGCAATGAACAAATGACTAGTACCTTTTAAATATTGGGTTAATGGAGTCAAGTAAATGAACTAGAGATGCTACCTCCTTGGGGGTGTAAACCCTCTTACTCCCCAAGGACAATATCTCTAGTTAGGATTTGAAGATGAGGGGTATAAATCCTCTTACATCCTCAAACAAACCCTTGCAACATCAATAAACTTCAAGCAATAAATGATGAAGACTAGAGTGGGGGTGTAAATGCTCTTACTTCCCACCTAGCTCCTAGCACAATAATCCTTGACTTGAAACAAATGATAGCATAAGAGTAAAAACCATACCAAATCAAGAAGATGCTAAGATAATCCACCATAAAAGCTAGAAACCATTCATTCAAGGCTAGTGCCTCAGTCCTTCATAAACCATTCACAAAAGATAGCCATAAACAAGTGCACAAGAGACAAATATGCCAAGTGTAGCGAAAATTTCAGATCAAGTCTTCTCACAAGAGGGAGAGTTATGATTCCAAATGAGATCTTAAGATCTCTATTTATACAAAACATTGCTAACATAATTTGTCCACATAATATTAGGGAAAACACAAGATTAGGGGTCAACAACCCTAATCTTGCCCCTTTTACAAAATAGTATTAAACAATTCCTTTAAAATTTCACTTTTGCACAAATAAAAACCCTAATTTACATGGACGTCGCCCCTTTAGGGGACGTTTTGGCACTAGGAGAAGATCGTTGGTGATGTAGGAGGGTAGTAAGGCTTCCCAAAACCACGTGTCAAGCATCCAAATGTCTTTCTTCATGGTCAAAGCCTCAAACACCTCAAAACATCCAAGTGCCAATGCATATCACCTCACCACCATGCCCTAACACCCTAAACATGATGTCAAGCTAAAAAAAGAAGACGTTTTTCTCATCCTGGGAAAACCATTTGCATGTGAGCGCTGGGCTAAGTCTTCCACATCATCTTCTAGGTCTCCAATACCTCGTCCCTGTGATCCGACATGTGGACCCTTAGCATCCAACCTGTGGGCTTGCAGCCCCATGGAAGCCCAAGCTAGGCTTGTTCTTCCAAAACTGTCCACCAACTAGGCCCTGCAAAGATAAATAAGCACTCCCTCCAAGGATCTCAAGTCATAACATCATGATAAGTGAATCCAATCAATAAATGAGCCACCTAAGCATGTGCATCACAGATCACTATATCAAACAATTAATTGCTCAAAGACATTATACGACTTGTCAAGCTTGAATATGGGAGGGTTGACGAGGTGTCCCATTGGGTAGATCTTGCCCTAGGTCAAGGAGAGTTTCCAAGAGATCCCTCTCTAAGTCATGCAAAGTGGGTGAAGTGGTTGGGGTCAAGACTCAATGGGCAGAGGGCTCATGACATACACGAGGTCGTAGTGTCTCATTCATGGGTGCCTTTGTAGAGGGTGTGTGGTACCTTTGTCCACAATGCACTTTTTCCAAGCCCATTATTTGCCATTCTTTTATTCTTTCATAATTTTTAAGGAGAGGTTGAAGGTCACTTCCCTGGTGTGGTGTCCAGATAATGGCAATGTCACCCACAAACACCTAGTGGAAATGAGAAGGCTAGCTCGTGATGAGACCCCCTTTCTCTCAACCATGCAACTGAGAGCCATTACCCTGGTTTGGTGACCAGATGATGGCAATGTTATACCACTAGGTATTCATGGACGTGATAGGTCGGCTCGTGATGAGACCTCCTATCCTTCAACTAACCTTTTAAGCATTCTTTATCATATTTCATTATGGGTCCCCCTTTACTCAAAGATAAGCGTTTCACTGCTTTCTTGGGTGACCCCCTGGGCGAAGCATCTAGAAGGTTCATACAAGGATTTTATCTTTTACCTAACATCAATCCCTCTGGGCCTTCAACCCCTTCTTCCCATAGAATGAGGGACAACTCCTTCTTGGGTCAATACACTCTAAAATCCCAAGAGATAAGGAAATGGTGGAAAATGATGATGGAAAGTGGTAAGTATCGTCGGGAACRGTACAATGGATCTTCAAGGGAGTTTCTAGTAGCAAACCCATCCCCAAGGAAGACCACTTASTAGGGCACAATGTCAACCACCAAGGTGAAACAGGGAAAAAGACATAATGTCCAAGCATATATCATGAAATCTAGAGCAATCTAAGATACAACATACTCAAATGGCTTAAATATTGAAATGATGCTTACCATAATATTGACTTGTACCTCATGCAGCAAGGCCCATTGCCTTCAAGAAGCCAGCTGATGTGGTGGATGCCATTTGGAAATTTGTGACCATCTGTGGTGGTGAGAGGGGTCCCCAACTGTGTAAAAGGGTATTGTTGGTCATGTAGTCTCTCGACACTCCATATCTGCAACTTGAGGGCCTCAAGACATAATCTCTTTAGTTATCCACAAAATGGGGATAACATTGCCAAGAACCTAATAGGAAGAAATTTGAAGTGAAAGAAAAAGTATGTCTTCATGTATTGAAAGAGCAACTCCAAGGAGGAACTTGAAATTAAGGTCAATTTAATACCGATCATTTTGAATTGCAGGACAAGGGGTGGAAATGCCGTCAAGTTGGACATTTGTCTTGGTATATAACATGGAAAAACTAAAACTCTAAGCTATCAACTCTTGATAAAGAAGAGAAAATTGATTCAAAATGTTAGACATGACATACTATATTTCAAGGATCGATCAACCTTTAGAGAAAAACGCTATATTGCAAGTTGAAGAGAGGAAGACAATGAAAAGTACAAAAAATTTCTATCATGATGATAGGGGATGATACCTTGATGTAATTGATGCTTTACAAGGAAACAACTTTGTTGACCCTCGACCAAGTTTTGAGGAAACCTTGGTCAGGTTTGGACCACTTTTTGGACTTCGACACATTGATCGAGGAAGGAGTGCCCAGGCGGAGCTGAGATCGCGGATCTCACCAATTTTGTGGGCTATGTGGACCCAGCAAGGGGGTCTCTAGGGTTTTTGTAATGGGTTATGAGATGTCGGCCCATGGGGTTTTTACCCATGACTAGGCCTTTTTGTAAGGGATTGTAAAAGTATAAATAAGTAAGAATGTATGGTAGAAGTAGCGAAGTAGAGGAAGTGGCTAAGTGCAAGTAGTTTGATTGGCTTTGTGCAAGGGAATGTCTATGTGTAAGGCTTTGTGCTTGACAGAAAGTTGGCTCTGTGCCTTGACCTAGTTTCGAAAGGAGGATCTGGTGCTCAGTGCGCAGATCTCCTGTCCTTTGCGAAGCTCGACTCTGTGGCTTGGTGCACAGGGGTAACGGAATGTAAGAGATTGACGAATAATAAAGAAGACAAAGCAGTTGGTGGACGTAGCCCCACACTGGGGTGAACCACGTATATCTTGTGTCTTTGGTTTGCTTTGTGCTATGTCGTTTATGTTATGAATCTGCTCAGTGCTTTATGTATGATAGATAGATCTGTTAATGCTTAATGCTTTACTTGTGTTAAGGATAAATGGATGTTAGATCTAACTCAATGCTATGTGCTAAGTGGTAGAAGTGCTTAATCATTTATTGTTAGTGCGTCGATCTATATTAGGGCTTGTTCTGCGATGTTAATAAAGCTAATAAACTCATGCATATCATCTTCTAAGTGTTACTAGAATACTCTGCGAAGTGTGGTTATCAYAGATTTGTGTCCCAGCTTGGTGACAGACACCTGCGTCCTGTAACCCCCTCGGCTTCTACCTCAGGTGAGACTTCGCTTGCTTYGCAGGTGCTGCGGAAAGGGTTGGTAGTTAGGGTTTTGTTGGTGCGCCGTTGAACCCTGGGTTTGCCCCTGTGCCAACAAACTTCAAAGACAATTTCATATTTTAAAACATGAAGACACATCATCCTTCAAGATAGGGAGCACTTGATTTGTTCCTTGGTGGACATTGATGGAGATGACTAAGCAATCAATACCCAAGTCGACTTTGAATTGGGTTTGCTGATTCAACAACGTAACACCTAGGTCGGTTTGGTGATTTGACAAACTAACCTATGTTGACTTTGACTCAACTTGGTAATTCAACACTTCAGCTAGACATTGACTTGACAAGTCAACTAGATAGAGTGCTCCTTCATCTGAAGAAAAGGGAAATTGTTGCAACAACGATGGGGGTCAATTCAGGAGATTGTTGTAGAAGCTATTATTTGTAATCAAAATCAAATATTTTTAACAAAAACTAATTGTAATTCATAGACAATGTCATCGTGTAAATAACATGCCCTAATGGATGCAAAACATTGGAAATTATTCGAGTTTGATTTCAGTTTTTAGAATCTCGGTTCTCAATCTCAAGGGAAGTTCATATATTTTAGTTTAGAAATAAAGAAGATTAATTAATTTTTTGTGTGCATGCTTTGACAATGTGCTCGTGCTTTTGTAAATCAATCTGCTTATCCCTCATGCATCTCATATGATGGATCTTCTACTGATTCACAAACTTGAATTTTTCCCAATATGCATTAGGCTTTTGACTAGTGAAGCATGCTTGTTGCAAATTCTTTTCAATCACAAAAGGATGTGACCTTGTATCTTTAATTTTGCAAAGTTAGTGTTTCAATTATCTATATGGGTTTTTTGTACTATGGATAGTATGTCTCCAACTAATTAAGCTTCGTTGCATGAATTGATCTAAGTGCAACTATGACTATCCGATGCACAACCTTGAGCATGCCAGAATGTGCCCATTTGTCATGGTTATCGTTGCCAATGCTGTTCCACGTTCATGTCGACAGTAGCACATAACGCGCTAGGAGACGAATAGTCATCGATAGGCCCAAAGCAAAATTGTGTTTAGTAATGTAACTAATGTATTCCTATGAAAAGAATGTATTATACATAGAATAACATCGAACATTTAGTGATTCTATTTTCTTTTTTATGCTCTATTTAACAGAGCATTGTGTAAGATAAGATAAGATAATTTTATTAATGCCCAAGAAATGATCACAAAAGTAGGTCAATGGGTCAAAAAGAGTACCGTTAGTGTAATACAAAGTGGGAGCCTCACTGCCTCACTCCTGTCAACACAGGTGTGAAAAGAGGCAGTAACAACACAACCTCACTCCTAGCAAATAGGTGTGAAAAGAGGTTGTAAAAATCAGTCTCATTCCTGTCCACGCAGGTATGATAAGAGGCTGTCCAAATCAGCGTCACTCCTATCCAAATAGGTGTGAAAAGAGGCTGAAAACACAAGTCCAAAACAGTCCTATAGGCTGTCCAACAAATCTGCCCACAAGCTGTCCACAAATTCTGCCAACAAGCTGTCCACAAAATCTGCTAATAAGCTGTCCAAAAATCTGCCAACAAACTGTCCCAAAACTGCCCACTGTATGCTCCTAAAAATCAGCAGGTCCAGCTACCAAAGGCTTTGATACCATGTAGAGAAACGAGGTACTATCAGGCTGCCCAAACAGGTTTGTCCTTGACCTGAAATTTGGCTCTAAGTTTGAACTTCCAAAACTGTCTTTTGCTGTCTTTTAGGACAGCAAACAGTCAAGTAACTTTCTGCTGATAATTTTTGTGGTTAAGAGTTCTTTTGAGGTGCTCTTGCAAGTGTTTTGATACCCCAATGTTAGAACATGCAATATACTCAAAACAAATAACACTCCTCTTGATCTTTACAACTCTAACAAGTTGATCTATACTCTAAGCATGCATGAAATGAACACAGGTATTTTTGGTCAACATGACCCTGGATAAACCCCCCCCATTGAAAACCAGTTTAGAATGAAAGTATATATAATGATGATTTTAAGAAGTGAATACAACAAGCTAATACAATGGAACCTGATACAATAGCAACTCCTCACGAGAAGCTTTGGAGTTCCAAGAAGAGAGATGCGCCCAAGCTTAGTGTGCTCTCTTCCTTTGTTGCTCTATTCATTGAAGTGATGCGCCCTCCTTCCTATTTGACCCAATGAAGAATCCCTTCCACACAAATCTGCCCTTGTGTGTCTCCTTCAAGATGAACCAAACAGATTTGAAATAGCACAAGTCCTTTTACTACCTGCTAGTGGTGCACTCTCCTCCACATGTGCACCCTCCTCCAAGCAATACTGATCACCATAAAATAAATAGGCTCTAAGCTGTCATAGCTCCTCCATGGATGGAGGTGCCCAAGCTCTCCTCTCCTAATGCTTCCATTCTCATTCTCTTGCACTTCTCCAAACTCTCTTGGTGAACATACAAGTGAATGAGCCTCCAAATGCCCTATGTGCCCTCTTTATAAAATTCATAAAGAAACCTAGAAATAGATGGATGAGATCATCCAAAAAGAATCTCAACTCAAAACCCACTTTGACTTAGTTTCCTTATTTCTCTTTATGTCCCTCAATTCACCCACAAAGTGAATTGATAGTCACTATTCACTCAAGTGAAAAGTTTCACCCTTTTGACTTAGGAAAATGTCAAAGTGAAATTAGACATAAAGTATAAGGCACAATGGGTCAAATATTTCCCTCTTGTGGTTAGAGACCCACAACTACAAGGGGACCACTTTCCAAGGTACCCAATTCTCAACAGAGCTAAGTAGCTAGTTCGAGAAGGAAAAAATACAAAGGCATGTAATGAAATGAGCACATGAATGAAAGCTCCATCCTAAAAAGAGAGCATGCTAATTAGTGTTGGAGCTAGAGGTCGAGATTGAAACTTAAGGGAGGGATGTCTCCTCATTTGATTCCTCATTCATTGTAAACGGGTGGACACAGTTTGAGGTTGTTGGAAGAGTAACCAGGATCTAGAGGTCCCCATTGTGTAATATTGGGAGGGATTTAAGTGCAAAACCTAGATTAAGGATCCCACTAGTCATATCACTCAAGGTTGAGTGGAAGAAAGACCAAATCAATGAATGGTTGCTGGTTGAGAAAAGMTCTGGGGCCTTATTGATTTGATAGCTAAAGAAGTTTGATTCTTTAGTTGTCATTTGTTGCCTTCATTAAGCTGGACAATAGGAAGGAAACAAGTGATTCTCCTTGAAGAATTTGGACGGGGTGGGCCATGCAGGGTTTGAGATCTACAATCGAGAACCTCACTCTTAAAAAGTGATAAACATCTAAGATCTGGGAACATGAAAAATGTGGAGAGGATTGCTGACGTGGGCAAATAATCCTCGTTGACTACACAAGCTTACCTGATGAAGGGGCCCAATTAGATTTGTCTCTCTTGAAATGACAATCCTTCCTATTCTTGCTCGTTCACATATGCAATGTAAAATGTTCTTTTAAGCTCTCTAATCTAAATGCAAAAATAAATATGCAAACTAATCTAAAATGTAGAAATAAGAATGAATATGGGATGGATACGGAAAATGAAATGCAACAAATGAAAAAATGCAAGTTAACTCTAAGCCCTGTCTAAATATTTTTAGCTAGGAGCAAGAACAAGAACCGACAATACAATCGATACCAAGGAGAATAATCCCTCCACTGTTATTAGAAATGAACCCAAATGGGAACCTCCCAACTCCCTCCCGAATTGAAACGACCCAATTTCTAACAACATTCCTTGTCATAAAACCAACAAATTGAGTTGAAACATAGTTAGTTGGATACCGGTAATGAAAATAGCTCATAACTACTGCACCCAAATAACCAAAGACCTTGAACAACACTTGTTGAGGAGCTCCCATTTCACATTAGATGTTGGTAAGCATAAAAAATAAACATTCATAAATATGTAGAGCTTCAGAATGGTGGACACTAATTCATATGCACACCCCTAAGCACCAATCATCACCATGACAAGCAAAGATAGCTTACAACTTACCAAAATTATGCAAGAGTATTGCACATACAAGCTAACAATAGTCTCTTATTGACATATAGAGATAGCTACTCATGCCAAAAGGAAAGCTTCATCCATCTTGAAGGAGAAGGCTCTATTTATAGTATATACAAATAGTTTTGGCCTTTGGCCTTTAAGCTTCTCAACTCTTCATCCGCTTAATGAGTTTATTTAGTTCCAAGAGTTCTCTACTATTTGTACCTCCTCATTTTGACTGTTCAACAAGCTACACTCGTAAATAATAAATGTTTAATAAAATCAATATTATAAATTGCACTCACAGATAGTGAGGCTTAATCCATAAAAACCTCGGGCAAAAACATTGCCTCTATTCTTGATTCATGCTTGTTTGAATGCATCAAGAGTGTGCATTGGTTTGCACACTCTTGATGGTTGCTTTGGCTTTCACAATACCCCACTGCTTGATCTATGATCATTGATGAATCTCTCCAATTGTAGTTAGTTGGAAATTGCCCTGTCCTTGCATTAATTGTTTGGAATCTGGATAGAAGCAACACTTGATGTTTTCTTCGCTCCCTTTGCGTATGAAGCATGTTTCAATGGCTTCTCTCTTGATTTGAGCAAGCTTCAAAGCTTCTGGAAGAAATGCCTGCATTCTTTTACAGTGTTCATCCTTTCCAGTTCTCCAATCTTCTCACCAACAAATAGCACATGGGAAACTCTCAATCAAGATAGTGATAGTGCTCCCTTTCTATCAAACATTCAATAAGCAATAAGAGTATTGAAGTAATGGAAAGGGCAAATGAGAGTACCTTGACTCATGAGATTAGTAACAAAGAAATAAATTCACGATATTCCATAATTAGCAATTAAAATACAAATTGTCTCAATTAATTTCGATGTTTTAATTAAATGGTGGGAATTCATTTAAATGACAAGAACAAGAAATCAATGAAAGAGGTGATTGTGAATGACAAATAGGAGCATGGAAATGAGCTCCTCAATAATACTACAAGCAATCCTTTACTTGCATGAATTCATTCATGTGCAACACAAAGCATTGAAATAGCCATTGAAATTCACTTTCAATTAAAAATAAATCTCTTCAATTAATTCAAAGGAATGGGCATCCGTGTAAATGATGTGCTATTTAAGGATTCAATAGCATGGAGGTTGAATCGATTTAACTTAGGTATCAATCACATAAAACTAGTGGAATTGTACACCAAGAAATTGCCTGGTGGCCATTGAGGGTTGCACAATGCTTATGTGAGTTGTCTAATCCTGCACTAATCTTAAATTTGATTTGAAAAATGTATTCAACATTAAAACTGCTGCCTACAACCATATACATATTTACCATTCATCTAGAGATTCTCTCAAACCCCTTGGTTGTTCTACTCATTCCTATGATCACCCGAGACTTTCCAAGAGCAACACACTGCTTTGAGGTGTCAAATTGTTCTCTTTGAGAGGCAATTTAGTGGCAGCAATATTGTGATGATCCAAGATGGTCTATTGTTGTTTCAATGATCTCCACACGCGTCCCAAGCTTTCTTGCTTCTACACATCACAAAGAGAGGGTTAATAAGCAAGCTATAGACAACAGACAAACCTGGGTGTTTTTCCAGTGAGTCACATCCTATTCCTGAATTCTTCGAGGATTCACACAATGCGCAAGATCATCCTCTAGCTCGATGCATTATCTGAGATTGATTTAAACTTATTCATTTCACCCAGAGCCTTGTAGGATCAAGCACACTAGCAAAGAATGTGAGGAGGATAGAAAATAAACTATTTGAGCTTCCCTAGAAAACAAGAGCTTTGGATATGAAGTCCATGGTTGTAGTAGCTCATTTCCATGTCTCTACCATCATCAAAAACTCTTCAACAAGTGCCAAACTCCCAAAGGGGAATTCATGAATTTTCCCCAAATTGACGAGATGATAGACTTTATCGTTGTCAACAAGTTTTACTTCTAAACTACTACGAGATCTGTTTGTTGTATGACCCAAAATGGTGATTTGGGAATTGTGCAAAGAACAAAACTACCCAAACATTGCCAAAAATTGGTGGGTAGCCCTATTTCGACCTTTTGAACACTTTTCTCTTTTGGCCAAAACGAGATTTTGCATCTCTCCCTTTGTTTTAGCCTTGTGAATGTGTGGCAACAATTGCAAAAGAAAAAAGATGAGAAAAAGATGTGCAACAACCCTCACTGAATCTTGGTTCATTAAAAGGTTTTCTTGAAGTAATACACCAACAATAATGGAGCAATTAAATTTCTCAAGATGCGCACATTAGCTCAAACTTTCTCATTATCAAATCATACGTTTATACAAAGAGTGGAGATGTCTCGGAAAACCATCATCTCCTACAATCACTCAACAATCTCTCCAATAATCTCTCCACAAATCTCTCAAGCATATTTCTCTCACTCAAATTAAACTTTCGAGGCATAACAAGATAACAATAATGCTAACAACAAATAATTCTAGAATATGACAAATGAATCATTGTTCGAACATTGCTCCCCCCATAATGATCATTTGGAAATATTCAAAGATCATTTTTGAATTTGCAGAACTTTTCCTTTGATAGTGCTTTGGTGAATATATCTGCTACCTGATTTTCTGTTCTACAATACATAATCTCGATCACACCTTGCTGAACCAAATCTCGAACAAAATGATACTGAATATCAATATGCTTGGTCTTCTTGTAAAAAAATGGATTCGTGATTTCGTGACAAGGAAATACAATAAAATCCAATCAAAGATCAAAAGTATTAAAAGAAGCAAGTTGCAGGTTTGACAAAAGACACAAACTGACAAAACCATTCCCGAGTTAAAAGGAAATACCCAAAAATCACACCCAGTACAAAGGTAGTCAATAATTTTTCAAAATGAAGAAAAATTAGCGCTCTGGTTATATCAGTTCTAGAGCGCTACAACGTTCCCTAAAGCACTATAAGGGAGCATTGATCAGGAAATCAACGCTCTGGCTGTAAAGGGAGAGGGCGCGGGTTTTTGAGAGAGAAAGGGAACAACCCAGAAAATGAAAAATTCAAGAAGTTTGATCAGCAGTTTCTGTGAGACAACTTCAGTAATGACAACAGGTTGTATAGAAGACAAAATGCAACAAACATGATTTGAAGAAGAGCAAAAAGCTAAGACAAAGCCAAGGAAAGAAACCAAAATTGAAAGCTTCGATCCCCAATGGAGTCGCCAATTTCCGTTGTAGGAAAATTCCCCCGGTGACAAGTGATTATCCTCTTGGATCCTAGACCCCTATTACCAAGACAGAAAGATGCTAACATTGGACACTAACATTCCTTTAAATGTAGTTAAACTAGTCAAAGGGAAAAGAGGAAGAAAATATGATGTACCTTTTTCTGAAGCTTGTCCTCGCTTAGTACACGCTGAACTTGATCTTCAAGCTCCTTAATGAGATCTGCAATCCAATAGACAACAAAGACAACACATACTTCCTATTCTACCAAGATTAGTTTGAACTAAATTTATCAACAAAAGACAAGCATATGCAATCATACACAAACTTGAAGGAAATAGGCCAACCATATATTAATGAGAACATTACAAGGCACTTACAATCTGTAGATGCAGTTGCAACAACCTCTCCAAGTCCTCCTTGTCCAACCCCTTGCTTGAAAGATCCACGATCAAAATGACAATACTTTTTGTTGATATTCTCCTCCTTTTCACCATGAGAATGCCTCCCTTTATAGGCTTTGAGAGGCTTAACCACCTTAGTTATCTTTGGAATAAATTGAGGATATGACTCCATCAGTTGTGGCATCTTCCTTAGATGCAGCCTAAAGCTTGGATTCGAGCCAAACCAACTCGGATCATCTCTAGCTTTCCTTAGAGATAAGGGGGATTTCTTCCTATGATTCTCTCAAGCAATCGACACTCCCTCAAAACTAGCAACAGAGCGCTGCAACGCTCCCTGCTAGATGGACAAGGAGCGCTAGCGCTCCCTGCATGTGAGCAGGGGAGTGTTGATCTTCCAAAAGTTCGTTAAGATGACCATTTCTCAAGGCAAAACATTTTGCTTAGCTTGTCAAATGATGTGTTTTCCCCTTCCAACATGTCTTAGAGGATGTATCAAGTGTTTTCATGGCGTCGTTCGCCATACGACATATGTAGAACGAGAATGCGACATTTACGACACTTGCGACAATGTTAATGTGACATTATCGAAGTGAGGAATTTTGACGTGTAACAATTATCTGGCGAAAAAATTCCATGCTCATCAAACACAACATCTCTACTTATTATCACTTTCTTTGCTTGAGGATCAAACAACCTATAACTTGTTTCAATACTATAACCATTGAAAATGCACTTTTATCATCCAAATTGCTTCTCTTTTCCTTAGGAACATGTGCATATGCAGTGCAACCAAAAAATTTCATATGTGCAACACTTGGTTTATATCCTGACCAAGCGTCTTTTGGAGTCAAATTCAATACTGCTCTCGTAGGACATCTATTGAGAGTCTAAACAGCTGTGTGCACTACTTCGGCCCAAAATTCATCTCCAAGAGACTTAGTTTTCAACATGCTCTGAGCCATTTCAACTATTGTCCTGTTTTCCTTTCCGCGACTCCATTTTGTTGAGGGGAGTAAGAGTTGGTAAACTCTTGCCTGATTCCATTCTTCCTACAATGATTCAAAAATTCATGTGACCTATATTCTCCCCCATTATCTGTACATAGGGTGAGAACTTTCAAACTGCTTTGCTTTTCAATTAAAGCCTTAAACTCAAGAAAATGAGAAAACACTTCAGACTTCTCCTGCAAAAAATACACCCATGTCTTCCTGGAATAATCATCAATGAAAGTAAGAAAATAATGTGCCTTTCCAAAAGACAGAGTCTCCATTGGACCACATAAATCTGAATGTACTAGTGCTAGACGCTCTCTAGCCTTCCATGTTCTATTTGAGAAACTTTCCCTGTGTTGTTTCCCCAAAATGCACCCTTCACATACTTCATCATCATTCTTGATATAAGGAAGACCATTCACCATGTTCTGCTTCCTTAACAATACCAAACTATGAAAATTCAAATGTCCCATCCTTAAATGCCAAAGCCTGCTATTCATTTCTTCTGTAACATTCAGAATGTGTGAGTTACTTGAATCAAAAGAAAGTTTGAAGATTCTGTCTTCAGTCATTTCTCCTCTTGCGACAACTGCATTTTGATTCAACTTATCCATGATTAAACACTCTTTATTATCAAATACTAACTTATAGTTTTGCTCCATCATATGACCTACAAAAGTAGGTTCTTCCTCAACGCTGGTGTCAACAATGTGTCATCAATAAACTTCTTCTTTCCAAGCAATGCTGGTATTGCAATTGTGCCTTTTCCTTTAACTTCAAAAACTCTATCATCACCAAAGATAACTTTACTTGAATAATTGTCATTTATTCTAATAAACAACTCCTCCTGAGATGTCATATGAGTTGAACATCGCGGATCAATATACCAAGCTTCACTTTCTTCATTATGTGCCATAAAACTTGAGATGAATAACTTCTCATTCCCGGTTTCTTCAACAATCGTATTGGCCCCTTTATGTTCCATATCTCGTATTTTTGCATAACAATCTCTTTTAAGATGACCAAATTTATGACAATAATGACACTGTGGGCCTTGTCTTTCTCGAGATCCATCTCTTCCTCTTCCTTTTCCACAAAATCCTTCTCTGCTTCGTCCTCTAAACTGACTTGAACTTCTTCTTCTTCCTCTTGAGGTGGATGCATTTCTTTGATAATTTCGTGACTGGTGTGGATGCCTATTATGATTCTGATTGTGATATTGACCTCTGCTTCTTCCTCTTCCTCGATGCATTGTGGAAAAAGCATGTTCTGTTTCCTTTGTTGGATTACTTTCTTTAATTGTTAGCAAAAAACCACTCAATTCATCAATTTTCACTGTGTTTAAATCTTCGGAGACCATAATACTGGTGGTGACCATCTAAAACTTGGGCAGAACACTTCTTAAAATCTTCTCAATTAGTCTTCTTTCTGGAACCTCTTCACCTAATGACCTCATCTGATTAACAAGATCTTGCATTTTTGTGATGTAATCATGAATGGATTCATTACTCAAAATTCCTCCATAATGTTTGCAATTTAGTTACAACCACACCTTCATACGTGTTCTTTAAAATATCCCATGCTTGTTTGGATGAATCTACACCACTGATTCTTGTAAATATAGATTCTTCAACTGCTCTCCCTATATGTGAAAGTGCTTCATTATCCTTTTTTATAAGTTCCTTTAAAGATTTCTTTTCATCATCATTCAATGCTTTGAATTTGTCAGCAAAAGGCATAACATATCCATCAATTACAAGTTCCCATAAATCTTTAGTGATAAATATGGGTTGCATGCGTTTGCTCCAATAAAAATAAATTGTGCCAACAAGTTTAGGCAACACAATATTGGTTGTTGCTATTCGAAGAATAGGAAAGATAGAGAAAATATTCAAAAGCAACACAATGTGTCCCACTTCGACCCGGGACAAGAAACAATGTCCCAAATAGGGACTCAACCACCAACAAAAGTGAATCTTTTATTAATTTGAAAATACAAAAGAGAGCTTAAAAAAGCTCAATGCCTTCCAAAATTACAAATCTTGCAAAATCCCCTTCACTAAAGAGTTTTGAGCTTCTTTTACAAATTTATGAGAAGCTCTTTACAATTTATGAATGATATTATAACCCTTTATCCACTTCTCAAACATATCAACTCTCTTACAAAAATTATATAAGAGATTTAAGATAATCTGTTTTACACTAATTCTTTAATTCTCTCTTCATGAGATCATAACCTTTCAAAGATAAAAAATATTATAATTTTTCAAAAGAAATTCAATGCTCATTTTTCAAAAGAAATTCAACGCTTGAAAGCTTACTAAACTTCCTCAATACATCCTCTTAATAAGAGACAAAAGTGAAAAAGGTAATATAACCTTTTTTTTTACATCTCCATACACACTTTGTGAGAAATTATGTATAAAATACTTTGACAAATAATATTGTTTTCTCACTTATACAAACATACCTTCTTTAATAAATATAACTCCACCGTAAATTATTAATATATATGTTCTTTTCTTGTTATATAAAGAAGTTACAATGAAGTTCAATTCCAAGCTGCCTACCTTGACCCTATATTCAAAGCCGTAAATCCAATGCACACCAGTCCACGCACTCGTTCCACACTTCTTGTCAAATAATATACGATCCGCCGGCATTTACTGTTGAGCTGCCATTACTCCTACGCAGCTCCAAATCAACCATATACTTAAAAGTATTAAACCAGCAAAATAAAAATAAAGAACTCACTGCACACCAGTCGCTCCAATCTTCAAAGCCGTAGGTCGTAGCTCCAAGCCGTAGCAAATCGCACCATTCTTTTCTCTAGTCCAATCTTCTTATAGATTGCACCAATCCGTACGTCCGCACGCAGCAGCAACAATTACACCAGTCTGTATGTCACCAGTCATACACTCCTCTTCCACGAACTTTATCCAAGTTCTTCCATGCAACAACTCTACAGTGTACACTCTTTTCCAGGCTCTGATACCAAATGAGGCAATACACCAGCAATAATGGAACAATTAAATTTCTCAACAATGCGCACATCAGCTCAAACTTTCTCATTATCAAAGCATACATTTATACAAAGAGTGGAGATGTCTCTGGAAACCATCATCTCCTACAATCACTCAACAATCTCTCCAATAATCTGTCCACAAATCTCTCAAGCATATTTCTCTAACTCAAATTAACAATTAAATTTCTCAACAATGTGCACATCAGCTCAAACTTTCTCATTATCAAAGCGTACATTTATACAAAGAGTGGAGATGTCTCTCGAAACCATCATTTCCTATTTATGGTCACTTGTTGGACATTAAGAAAATTATCTTATCTTATCTTATGACATTATCTTGTAAATAGAAAACAGAAATACATTCACTATAGGCAAACCATCTGATATAAGATCATTCAAGTAATCCTTCAACTCAATTCAATTCACCAAGTCACATGAAACATCCAAATGACATTAGAACAAGACTATCACGAAGAGACAAATCAATTGATCTTAATCCATGATCATTCCACAGTAATCCAACAATACTATCACATCAATCATTCAGACAAAAACGAGTCAAAGAGGGCAATTCAAGAAAGCAATCAAAGAAACTCAGTGCATCCAACAACCCAATAACATGGAGCTCAATCCACACTAAATATTCAAGATCAAGACTATTGGAATAAAAAAAAATATTGGGGGTTACCTAGTTCTTAGGACACGGGGTTTGTTGAGGGCATCCAACAGTGACCTATCAAATCCTCTATAAACACAATAGAACTTTCATTTTAAAAAAACACTGTTATTCTGATTTGCTTCATTTCATTTCATGATTCTTGCCCACAACTTAATCCATTCCATATGTTTAAATTGTCTTGAAGTTGCATCCTAAAATCGGTTCATTGGTATTAGAGCCATACAGTGCAAGCAATACAATTGGCATGTTCATCCATACCTCCTCTTTATGCCCATTAAAACTCATTTTGAATATGATTGTTTGAATTTTCAATCCATTTGCATTTTTGATTATTTGCCTACAAGAACATAGAAGATGACTATGATAACATTAGGAGACACCAATGGAGTCCCTTCAATGGAGCAACTTCTTGAGGATGCTCTTTACAGACATGGAAGATACATCTCTAACCTTGACATAGAAGAGATGCCTGCATTCTTTTACAGTGTTCATCCTTTCCAGTTCTCCAATCTTCCATGTATACCCCCATTTAAAGTTGAATTGAAACTTGAGATCTCTAACCTTGAGGGAAAGGTCAATGCAAACACTATAGATCTTTAGGTTTGATAGCCCAAGTCATAATTTATTGCCAATGATGTCAGAAATAGTGATAAATTCACTATCTCCATATTGAAGATGTCAACAATAGGACATTGTTGGTGGGAGAACCTAAACGAACAATGCTTCGTAGGTAAGAAACTCCATTGACACAGGGGAAGACCTTATTGCAATGGTTAAGAAAGCTTTTTATACTCCTAAGCATGAGGAGCAACTGTACAAATGGTGGTTGCTTCCGTGGCAATGCAAAGACCAAATTTTCCAAGCGATACTGATGAGTTCTATAATTGTGCATTGCAGATTCAGTGTGTTAATTTCTCTAAAATCACCTAACTAAGTGAACAGATCAGATCTAATTACTTTGCTGAAATTATTAACTCTTGCATGCAGTGGAAAACGAGAAAACAATCACACGCTACACAATTATTTCTGCTCTTCCAGATCAGTTTATCATTCAAAATATCTTCATAACTTATAAGAGCACCTCTCACAGGGAAAATGGCTTGAAAGAAAAACCACAACCAAAATCTGCAAACCTGAAAATTAAAGTGCCTCGATCTGCGTGCTTGCTGATCACTGAGGCTTTCCGTATGGCCTGCTGTATGGATGGATCTGATTTCTGTAATAAATGCAGCTCACACGTGTTGCCTTGATCTCCATGGTACCTTGAAATTCATGCTGCTTCGATTTCCATGCTGCCTTGAAACACATGTTGCCTCAAAATCCATGATACCTTGATTTTTGTGTTGCCTCGAAATACGTGTTGTACCTGTTCCTCTTCCTTGCCAATGCAGGAAAAATCAGATCTGATTTTTCCTCTCCTTCACTTCACGTGACTTGTGAAAATGAATTCTCCTTGTGTCTTTTTCCTTTACCCTTTCTGTCATTTGTATTTTTGACTTGAGCCATTTACCTAATCTCAACGGTCAAGATTAGATTGTGAGATCAATGACTCTATTTTAATTAAATCATTAAGTGACTTTAGCTTAGCCACATTATTAATTAAAAGTCACTTTAATAAAAAAAATTCACTTTATTAATAAATTAATATAGTGAATTCTAGGAAAGGTATAGGATACATTTAATGACGATTTTCGCAAGTAGACACCCTTATGGAAATACCTGTCGGAGCTACAAACACTGACACTCCCTCCTAGTGAGGAATATATTCTCCATCACTCCGAGCTTGTCTCTGAAGAAGACGAACTTGCCCTTGACCAAGGGCTTGGTGAAAATGTCTGCCAACTGCTCCTTCGTAGGAATATATTGGAGCTGAACTGATCCCTTCTGCACCGTGTCTCTGATGAAGTGGTACCTGATCTCAATGTGCTTTGACCTGTCGTGAAACACTGGATTCTCTGAGAGTTTGATGCAACTTTGGTTATCACAGTGGATCACTGTCAGCTCAAGATCCTGACCAAACAATCCTGTGAGTAGCTTGCGAAACCAGATGGCTTCACAACTAGCTAGACTGGTAATGCTCTATAGTTCAAGTGAACAAGCCTTCGGTGCCATAGTTCACTGGAACTAACACTATTGTGTACAAGGGCTTGTTCTTGGTGTCCCTTCAACTTATACAACTCCCTCTCGGACACCAATCACAGTGGCTTTATTTATGCTTGAATTCTTGGGCCATAGAAGGACTTGGCCATCCACAAAAGCTACCCTAAAACCTTTATCTTCTAAAGCTGAAATAGATAGAAGATTCTTCTTTAAACCTTGTACAAATAGTATATCTTTAATTGAAAGAGGGTTACCTGAGTCAAGTTGTAAGGAGGCTTCTCCAACGCCTTTGATTGCATGCTTGGAATCGTCTCCAAGCACCACTTGAAGTGAGGAGTCCTTTTCTATTAATTTTGATAGAGCATTTATGAATCTAATCATATGCTTGGAAACACCGCTATCTATAAGCCAAGTATCGCTTCCTTGAGTGATGGTTCCGGTGAGTGCTGAAGTGAATACAAATTCTTCATCTTTGGGTTTGTGTTCTTCAACATCAGTTGCATGTGCATGGTGCTTCTTCTTCTTTTCCTTCTCATGTTTGTGAGGACATTGTGCGGCATAATGTCCCATCTTCTTGCAATTGAAGCATTGAACCTTTGACACATCCCTCTTACGACGTGGCTTCTTAGACTTCCTTGGACTGCCTTCTTCTCTTTCCTTTCTCTTCTTCATTTGTGCTGCAAGTGCTTGGTTTTCCTCATCATATACCTTTTGTTTCTTGGACATCAATCTAGATTCCTCTTGAGAGCAATCTGCCCATAACTTGTCAAACTTGGGTAACTTCCTTCTTGCACAAATTCCTTGGACAAATGGGTCCCAAGAGGGAGGGAAACCATTTAGCGTAGTGGTTACTAGTTCAACATCTTCTACTTGATCTCCAATGGCTGCTAACTGGTCTTTGATATGTGAGATTCTTGTAAAGAAGTTGGCTATCATCTCTGACTTGTTCATAGTCACATATCTGAGTTGATGCCGTAGGGTAAGCTTCCGACTAGTGTTCTTTCATTCATAGAGTCTGGTTAGGGCATCAAACATCTCCTTTGCTGTCTTTAGTTCTGATACATTGGGTATCAGGTGATCCTTGATTGAGTCTATCAAGATCCTCTTGGCCTTGACCTCATTCTTATTGAACTTTGCCTTTGCTTCTTCACCTTCGGGTTTTGGAAGCATCGTCTTGACGTGATCCAATAATTCATTCTCTTCTAGAATGAGTTGTATTCTAGTCTTCCAGGATCTGAAGTTAGCTGCTCCATCCAATCTATCTTCAACTCTCATATTGGTTGACATTTTTGTCGGTAGAAACCCTAGCACTGAAAAAACCTTGATTTTTCAAACTTCACCAAACTACACGCTGAGGGTTTCAGGGGGTGCGCTAGGTTAGGGCGCACTGCTCTGTGAAGGAATTATTCCCAACATCCTTGGGATAGTGCTCAACGAGCTTGACAAAGTATTGCAGCTGCAAGGTGCTGCAAAGTGTCGCTGTAGCGATCTTCCTTCCAGTGGTCAAACTGTTCTGAAGGTAACCAGCTCTGAAACCATGTTAGATTTTCCTTATTTACAGAGCATTAGTGTTACTAGTGTTCTTTTACTTTGTTACCATTAACATATATATCATGTACTGAGTAGTAGCAACATAAACAAGTGACAAAAAAGAACACGAGATTTATCCTGGGAAAACCCCAAATGGGGGAAAAACCCAACAACCTTTCTTAGATAGATTCTATTCACAAAGCAAGTCCAATCAGATAAACCCTAGCACAAGAGCTAGCTTAACCAGAAATACCACCCCAGCTGCAGCAACAACACCATACAAAGGCAACGCATCTCCTCAAGAAGTAGCGCATAAGAGAGAGATACCAAAAGACTGAGCAATAATAAATTATGTAGTTGCAACTACTGCGTCACCTCCAAACTTGCGCCTTGCTTCTATGTAGCTGGGAGAGTGTGAGTGAGTGAACAAATGAGCCAAGACGTCCTCTATTTATAGTCTTCTTGGCCACTAGACTGGGCCGACTTCTTTTTTGGACAGGTGTCTTTTCATTATTACTTTATTCTTCTGGGCCGACTTCTCTTCTAGGGTATTTCAATATCTGTTCAATGGATCTCTTGCTTCCGAAATCTTCTTTGCATCTAAGAAAGGTCATCTAGGAGGGAAGGATCCTCCCACAGCTACCAAAACATCAACAATACTCTGCCTTTGCTGAACTCAGTGCTATTGAAGTTTGCTTCTAGTTGAACTAGGAAATGATTGCCGACCTCAAACTAAAACAACACCCAGAGGTGGTCTTTCGATCTATATCACAGCCTGCCCAGTCTAAATCAGAGAACCCCTGCAACCTCACACCATCCCCACCAAGGTACTGCAATCCATATCCTACTGTGCCCTACAAGTATCTGAGCATGTGCTTTGCTGCCAACCAGTGAACCTCCCTTGGCTCCACCATGAACTAGATGAACTAGATCAAGGTGTTAACAACAAAACCAATATTTGGTCGAGTGTTGACCAGATACATCAACGAGCCAATCAATTGCCTGTACTGTTTGGAGTCTGCCAACTCTGAAGCTGAAGAATCAATCTTCTTCAGGTTGGTGCCCATTGAAGTGGCCATTGGTCTGCTATCATGCATCCTGAATCTTTTCAGGACTCTAAAATGTACTTCCCTTGTCCGAGGAAGATCTCGCCCAATTGCTGCCAAACCTCAAGTCCCATAAAATAATGCATTGTCCCAATTGCTGCCAAACCTCAAGTCCCATAAAATAATGCTAGATCTAATTTGCAACCAGCAATCGGACTCTCTGCACCTGTCAGAATGAGATCATCCACATACAACACCAAGATGAGGATTTCAGATCCAACCAACAAGAAGTATAGGTTGGGATCTGCCTCACTCTTGGTGAATCTCATGTCATGCAGATAACTGTCGATCCTGGAGTACCAGGTCCTGGGTGCTTGTTTGAGTCCATACAGGGTTTTCTTAAGCCTACACACATGTGTCTCCCTGTCATGGACCTCAAACCCTCGTGGCTGCTCAATGTAGACCTCTTCCTCAATGATGCCGTCGAGGAAGGTGGTCTTCACATCCATTTGATGAATGCTCCATCCCATCTCAAAAGCTATAGAGATAACTGCTTGAATAGAGGAGTATCTGGCTACAAGAACAAAAATCTCCTCGTAGTCTACTCCCTCTCTCTAACAAAAACCACGAGCCACAAATCTGGCCTTGTACTTCTCCACACTGCCATCTGTTGCATGATTTACCTTGTAAAGCGACCTGAAAGTCACAACTGACTTCCCCTTTGGTCTCGACACAATCTCTCAGACATCATTCCTCATGATGGAGTTGTGCTCCTCCACCATGGCATCTCTCCATACCTGCTGGCTAGCTGCTTCCTCAAAGCCGGAGGGCTCTGAATCTATGATGCTGGTCATCAAGGCCATATACTGTGGGAATTTCTGTGTAGGTATGCTCTCTTTGAATGTGGACCTGGGAGGCTCAACATGCCCCTGAGCATCCTGCAAGGTCTGTTCAAACCACTTCGGCCTCTTGACTGAAGTTGAAGGGGCTAACTACCAATGCTGTATATGTCGTGTCGGGGAAAGTGTCGGCGAGGGTCCGGAATATAACTTCTCGGCGACATCGGCGGAAAATGTCGGAATATGTCGGCAAGACCTCAAAAAAATACAAAAGCAATCATTGTTTTCAATTTTTTAAACTTGTAAAGCAACAACAACATCAAATAAACACTTTTCTACATAAATATGAAAATGCAACCAATAAATAAGATGCATAAGATGTCAAGTGGTCACATTTCGTTACTAAACTGAAAATTCTGAAACATGTTCCTGATAGGATGATAGTAGATACAAAATCACATCAACTAATCAAAATAAATGTATCTCATGAGATGAATCATCATGAGACATCTAGATAGTAAATAGTACATGATAAAATGAAAATGATAGATCATAGGAATCCAAATCATTGATTCCCTCTATGTCGTGGTGTTGCTGTTGCTCTAGCCCTTTTACGGGTAAAGGGCACCAATTTTCCTTTGGAAGCAGTAGGTGGTCGTGGAGGTACTCTAGATGAGGTTGGAGTGGAAGCTCCAACTGCTCAAGATGCTCCCTCTGAGGTGGTAAGTGATGGGGACGAGGTGGAAGGAAAAGTGTGTTGCCTCCTCCCAGTCCCAATAGACCCAAGTCCAACTCTAGGTATGGCTCTCTGTGGAGGTGGTGGTGGCATTGGATCCACTGGAAGTCCAATCTCCTCCTTAGCCTATGTATCCACTGGAAGTGGAACATCGTCCTCCTCCTCCTCCTCCTCCTCTGTTGCCCCCTCCTCCATCAAATTATCTGCATGCTCCTCCAACCACTTGGGGGCCTCCTCCATCTCAGGTTCTTGAATCTCCACCCTCCACTGACTAGTGGTGTCAATGTTATCTAATGAAATGGCTTCTATGTTAGGTTCTTTGTCAAGTTGCTTCACCCACAACCTTAGATTGTAGTAGACATATACCAAGTCATTAAGGCACTGGGTACTTAACCTGTATGAACATTGAGAGCTATAGTTAGTGATGGTAAATAAATAGTAAATATTAAATTGTAAAAATTAAAATTAAAAAAAATATAAAGTTTAAACAATTTAAATTTTGATTGTTGCATTTTTTAACGTTTCTAACCTGTTGCGCTTCTTGGAGTGTATCTTTTCAAAGACACTGCAATTGCGCTCACAACCTGAAGAACTGCAAGTTTGACTAAGCACTCAAACGACAAGTTTCTGCAGCTCTGGGAGCTTTCCACCATAGTGTTTCCACCGGACATCTACAATGAATAAAATGANTAAACAATTTAAATTTTGATTGTTGCATTTTTTAACGTTTCTAACCTGTTGCGCTTCTTGGAGTGTATCTTTTCAAAGACACTGCAATTGCGCTCACAACCTGAAGAACTGCAAGTTTGACTAAGCACTCGAACGACAAGTTTCTGCAGCTCTGGGAGCTTTCCACCATAGTGTTTCCACCGGACATCTACAATGAATAAAATGAAAGGAAGACAACGAATTATATTTCAGATTTCCATCAAGCAATAAATGTCATATATAATATATAGAAAGGAATAAACAAAACTTGAAATTGAAGCTTACCTGGCATCCTTGTGGTCCTATCTTGGACAACCATATCATAACCCAACATCCTGGATGCCATCCTATATATCTCATTCTGTCTAGAAATCTCTGAGCGTTCAGCTGGAGTCAGCACCATCCTCTGAACACACTGGAGGAAACCATCAATGACCTCACCATCAAAATTAAATCCACAAGCATAAGTGAATGTAGGGTTGAGGTAGAGCCCTGCTGCATGAATGGGACGATGGAGAGTGTTATTCCATCGCTCATCAATCACACCCCATATCTGAGCTCTCTTGGTGAGT
>JASDQU010102162.1:191383-202073 GCA_032191745.1 Picea mariana | reverse complement strand
ACTGCAAGTTTGACTAAGCACTCGAACGGCAAGTTTCTGCAGCTCTGGGAGCTTTCCACCATAATGTTTCCACCAGACATCTACAATGAATAAAATGAAAGGAAGACAATGAATTATATTTCAGATTTCCATCAAGCAATAAATGTCATATATAATATATAGAAAGGAATAAACAAAATTTGAAATTGAAGCTTACCTGGCATCCTTGTGGTCCTATCTTGGACAGTCATATCATAGCCCAACATCCCGGATGCCATCCTATATATCTCATTCTGTTTAGAAATCTCTGAGGGTTCAGCTGGAGTCAGCACCATCCTCTGAACACATTGGAGGAAACCATCAATGACCTCACCATCAAAATTAAATCCACAAGCATAAGCGAATGCAGGGTTGAGGTAGAGCCCTGTTGCATGAATGGGACGATGGAGAGTGTTATTCCATCGCTCATCAATCACACCCCATATCTGAGCTCTCTTGGTGAGTCCTTCTTCCCCCTTGTTCTCATAGTACCAGTAGATAGTTTCCTTGGCCCTATCCATGGCCTCATACAAGTAGCCCATTGCGGGCTTCTCACCATCAACCAATCGAAAAACCTTTACCAAAGGTTCACTAATGGTACATACCTCCCCTACTCCACTCCAGAATATCATGTCATGTCCCACAAGTTGGGCTATGGCTTGCCCATCTTGTTTGGTGCTATAGACACAAGCAGCCCACTCATTAAAAAGAAACATTCTTTGTAAGTCCAACATACTTTTGAGGAGCGACTGAAGAGAAATGAAGGTGGTGGCAAAACGTGTGATTGCGGGATGCACCAACTCTCTGTTCCCTGTGAATTGTCTCATGAGTGAAAGAACATATGTGTGATTATATATATATATTGTCACACTACAAGCTGAATCAATGACTTCCTTGATCCAAGGAAGTTTTCCCATGTCCTCTAGCATCAAATCAATGCAATGGGCGGCACAAGGACTCCAGTACAAGGATGGATACCTCTGCATAAGCATCCTCCCAGCAGCAACATAATTAGCAGCATTGTCCGTGATGACCTGGACAACATACTACGGGCCTATCTCTCGGATAAAGCCATCCAACAACTCACATAATAATTGTGCATCTTTTGTATATGCACTTGCATGAACACTTTTGATAAACATTGTCCCCTTGGGACAACTAACCAAGAAGTTTAGAATTGATCTACCCTTCCCATCAATCCACCCATCCGACATCACGGTGCATCCGGTGGTCTTCCATGTTTCCCTGAGCTGAGCTAATCTTTCTGTGCAGTCAGCCTTTTCCCCTTGCAGGAGATGCCCTCTCAAATCCTGATAGGAAGGGCCCCTATAACCCGGGCCAACAATTGCAGCAGCTTCAAACATGGGATGGTAGAAGGGGTTATTGGCAATGTTAAAAGGTATATCACTCCAAAGAAAACATTTGGCCACAAGCTTGTCAGCCTCCTCCGTCTCTTTTATTTTAATCAATATGACCGAATAGAAGGTTGCCCCCCAGGTGTTGACCTCATCACAAAGTAAGATGAGGTTGATGAAGGGGCTGCAAAAGTTGAGGGCCCTGTGGCTGAGGAGTGGGATTGTGGTACTGTTGGTCCCCCCTCAGAGGCACTTGTTCCACTGTATCTATTTGCAATGAAACGTGCAAGTTCTTTTTTGCGAGCCTCGGTCGCATCCCTTTTATTAGCCATATCAATGAGTGATTGGTTTGCAATATGCAAAATTTGCGGGGTACTTTTTGGACAAGGATCCACATCAAACCCAGGGATTTTGGCAAGGTGGTATTTCAAGCGGCTAATTCTTGCAAAAATCTTTTTACCGCAAAGATTGCATGTCAATACTTGTCTATTGAGAAGTTGCACTGGTTCACCATACACCCACATTGGATCCAATGCCTTCGGCATTTTCTTTAGATGAAAATATTAAACCTATGGCACAAAAAAAAAAAAAAAATAAACACACCATAATGCAAAGGTTAAATAATTATTAATAAGAGATAGATGAATTAGAATGATTGAATCTTCCATTCAAAAACAATAAGAAGAGGCACATTGCACAATGCAAACCCTAGCCTAACTCTAAAATTAAAAAAAGAAAGTTCAAACCTTCAAACAAATGAAAAAAAAACGTTTTTGATCATACCTGGAAATCTTGATCTCTCCTCTGGCGCTAATGGAAGCAAGATCCTTGGCTTTCTCCTCCTTGGATAGATGCACAATGGTTTTCCTCACACCTCTCTAGCTCTCTCACACTTCACAAGTGAAATGATGAAGAAAAAAAGCCACCCGCGGCCTCTAAAACCCCTCACGCACTTTAAATTTGCAAAAAAAAATGAGCAGGCCGACACATTCCATCGACTTGCGACACATTGAGAAAATGTCGCGAGTTAATGAATGTGTCGCGACACATTCAATTTATCGGAAGTTTCGTGACATATTCAAACGAAAATTTCGACAGAGGGAAAATTTCAGCGACACATCCGACATTTCCGTTATATCGCCGACATATTCAACAATGGTTCAGACGCTTCTTTGAAAATGGTGCTTGAACCAGTAAGATTGTTTCAAGTTGCTCCCTATTCTTCTAAAAGGTGTAGTCTCCCCACTATAATCTAAGTTCCCAGCATCATCAGACACCATTTGCATGTGAAATTCCCCGTAACCCTCTTAAAGGTATGATACCAATCTTCCAGACCCCTGATCTTCCATGAACTATAAAACGACAATCCCCACATGCATGTCTCATAACCCTAATGAGATATATTTTCTCCAATCCAAAAGCATCCCGAACTACTGAACAGCTATATAACCTCCATTGCATCACTCCCTATCTTCAAAGTGTGGGCCTCTTAAAATAAGAACAGTGCCAGTTATTCAGTGTGATCACCACCATTGTCAGCATCTGGTGGATCTTCGATGATGACTACATTTGTTGACTCTTTAAGCTTTCCTTTGAAAAGGTCATTGGCATAGGTTTTGCAATTAATTGTTGTATCACTTATTTTTCCATAGATTTAACACTCGATCCCACTCTTATTTGTCATTCTCTTTCCCATCCTTTTCATTGAGTATAGTGCACTCTCTGGCTGAGAATCTCCTTCCGAATCTTCTGCAGTTGCTCTCTTGTATTCAGCTAAGAGCGCTAAAATCATGTCTTCTAGAGTTTGTGAAGACACCTAACTAAGAATAAAAATGACATTGTTGTATTTAGAAGACAAATTGTTTAACAAAATGGCTTTGGCATCCTCTTCCTCTACCGTAGCTTTGACTTCCACTAGCTGTCTAATGAGAGATCTCAAATTGCTTAAGTGGCTAGACAAAGTGACTCCCTCAAACATCTTGAGTCTAAACCACTGAAGCTTTAGAGAAAACTTTGCATTTACTTCTTTTGCTCCAAACAGTTTATTCAAATTGTTTTTTATTTCCTTGTATGATTTTTCCAGATCTACATGATGCAACTCAGAATCTGAGAGAGCAAAGCCAACAATAGCTTTGGCTTTATCATCTCTACTCTACCATTCCAGTAATTTGTTTGGATCTGTATCGAAGTCACCAGACACAAGGACACAGGACACGGAAATACGAGTATCCGATACGGGCACGGCGACCCCCGGAAACAGGACACGAAGGACACGTTTATATATATATACATATATATTTAAAAAAATTATATACGTGAATTTTTTTTGAAAATTACACATACAAAAATGAAATATAGACACAAAGATTCATATTTTGTTAGAAACTAGAAGATTTACATGATACTAAACATGTAACATAATACATTGTAACATCAATGATGATCAAATGACAAACACTGAACACACAAAAAATTAGAACTGTAAGCTGCAGCATTCTCAATCTCATTAAGTCATCAAAATCAAAATGTATTACAATGTAGATAGATATTGAGTTAGAGTCATTGATACTATAGGTGGCAATGCCAATGACAAATACAAAATAGCCATAGGGTAGATACTAGAACCGTAGATGGAAGAATCTCATAACTCATGAGTCGTGACTGTCAGTAGTCCTCCATGTCATAATCATCAAGATCGGCATCACTACCACTCCTCCTCCTCCCCTATATCCAATGCAATTTGTGCATTTGTTGATGTGGAGGATGACCCCTCAAGAGGATCACCATCATCAAAAGTGACCGGCTCTAGCACTAGTTCATTAAGATCCAAGTTGGCTAATGCCAACTCAACACTGTTGTTCAAATCCATATCATCAAGAAACACATCCCACATCTTTGTCTTTCCCTTCAACCACTCTTCTCTCTGCCTGTATATAAGACGGAGGTTGGTGTGCACATACACCACTAAGTCACTTGACATGATGACAAAGAGAAGAGTTCAACAAAAGAGTTTGTACTTGAGTGAAGGGTACCTTGTTACTGGGGTCATGACAAAAGAGTTCAACAATCAATGCCACCAACATCGAGGTACATAAAGGGTTTGGTTCTCTTGATTAAATGCCAGTTCCATACCCTCATACATGATAGAATCCAGGGGAAACATTGCAATCCTGCCAATCTTGAAATCATGAAAAATGTTAAGTCTGTTGAATTTTGAATGGGACCTAAAATTCTGCTTTCTCCATATGAAGTCCAATGAGGTTGGAACCACTCTCAAACATCCTGAAATAATTAATGGTAATGTTAAAAATTTTAGTAAAAGGATGAAAATGAATTTAACATTACCATTAATTACTAGGGTGGGTGAAATGGAGGGGGTGGGGACCTCTTTAAATAGCATTAGTAAGGCAAAATAACCCTCAACTGCACACCAAAACACCTCACAGCTCCAACTTGCATGAGAAAACATGAGCCCAAGTCCTTATATGTGCAGGACACATGTCCTATTTTCGGGACACACTGAGGGTAAGTGTCAGACACGTTTCGTACACGTGTCCTCACGTATCGTGTCCAACACGTAGAATACGCGACACGGAGGGGGGTTTGGACGTATCCTATACTTAGATCTGTAGGTAATTGCTCATTTCCAATTAGTATTCCCCACAAGTTCTTGTTCATCAGTCGCATTTGGATTTTCACCTTCCAGGTGTGAAAATTGAGGCCATTAAATTTTTCCAAGGGAGTTTCCATTTTCATAAATTTTTATATATAAACTTTCTAGAAACTAATAGGAAAATTTTGGAGTATACCCTCCAAATTATGAATGGTGGTTGTTGTACAACTTAACGACTTCTACACAAAAGGCAACAATACCACAGACCGTACGACTTGGCGGCTGTTGTACAGTGGATGACAATACAATGGGTTGCAACTACTTTGTGATGTGCCACGGTTGTCTTTTATAATTTGATACAGCATCTCTATACAATGGCGGCTTAAAACAACAACGACAGTTGCTTCCAATTGATATAGCAACTCCCCTTTTTAATGCGTCCAACATATTCTCCTCCACGATTGTTTTAAATTGTAAATTGATATATGATAGTCAATGTTCCACCAAGTTTCTAGGACGGGGGGATGTGGGTGCAGGGAGACGCACAAGGGGGACGTGTGGAAGTGCCCCCAAATTTTAGGGATTTTAAGGAAATGGGGGGACGTCACATATATAATATAAAAAATAAAAATAATAATGATAAAATCTCAACAATAACAATTCAATGTTCATCCCATGCAAATTCATCAATAAATACTACTAAATTAGTAAATTGAAAATTCAAATTTGTAAATGATATAAACTATTAAACATGATTCAAAATTCAAATTCAAATTCGGTAATAAAATACATCGATTCATAAATCATAAATGAAAGTTGAAACATAAATAGTAAAATAATAAATATTGATACATTGATTTAAAAATTAAATTCATCATTCAACATTCTAGAATCTAATTAATTTAAAATACATTCTAGAATCATTCCATTGTCCCACAAACAAGGGGGTCTCATACACCAATTTGGTGTGGCTTTGTCGTGACCTTAAAAATAGATTATTATTATTATTAATTAGTACTAAGCAAAATACTAAATACTAGATACTAAAGTTTGAAATAGTAAATTGGAATTACTCAAACTTAAAAATTTAAAATAGTAAAGTGTGGCGAGTCAAGGACTGAGGTCATCGGTATCTAGAGTCAAGACTCAAAAGTTAAAACTGAAAAAACAATGAACATTGAAAATAAATTTTAAAATGACCATCATGGAGTCAATCTCATTAACTGGTCCTCTACATCCATCTCCTGCATGAAGCCATCAGGACCATCAAACGGAATGTCACACTATGTCTCTGGGTCAGAGTCACTCTCATATAAGTTATAAGATGGCATATGATAACTTATAAGTTACTAATTTTGTTTTAAGTTTTAATTTTTAAGATTTAATTGTGTTTTAATTATTTAGCTTTTAAAATTTAATAAATTAATTGTGTTTTAACTTTTATCTTTTTTATATATATATTTTTGTTTTTAATTTTTTAATTTTTGCTTTTTTAAATTAACTTTTTTGTCTTTTAGGCCTTATTACGCAAAAAAAAATTGTGGGGATGCCCAGAAGTCCCCCTTTTCAAGGGGAGATGCCCAGGAGTCCCCCTTTCAGGGAGACTCATCCCCCACCTTGGGGAGTCGCATCCCCCCGCATCTCCCCAAAAAGGGGACGTGGCGAAATGTCCCCTTGTCCCAGGGATGTGGGAAACATGGGGGACGCGTCCTCATGGAACACTGATGATAGTTGTATGGCAGGCTTTCTTCGATAGGATTTGCAACTTGTGGATGGTGGGCATCGGGCTCTTTGAATGGAGACAGCAACTAGGTGTCTAGGAAAAACAATAGCTCCTTCTTCCTCAACAGTTGTGTCTTATTTGAAAATGGACGGCAGCTCCTTCTTCTTACGTGGTTGCTTTTGAAAATGGCAGCGCCTTCACATCCATGATCTATGCTACTTTGACACCATGTTACCTAAGCTAGATTACTTATTGGCAAAACCCTAGATGCAGTTAAGGCAGAGATACACACAATAACACCATACTTTATTAAGAAAATACTTCAAGCAATTACAACTGGATTCACCTCTCTTATATAGAATTTGAGAAGTGATATTTGTCCAAATCCCTAAATGCTAATAATAATCGAAAAACCAATCTTTTACACTAAGTCACTAAGGTGACTTTATTGCATATGTAAGCCTTATATTCTAACACCATATACAAGATAAGAAAATCTACTACTATGGAGAGATGCGAGCAATTTAACAACAACCATATGAATATGCTTTGGTTCACACATGAACTAGTTGAGGGCATTCACTGCATAACAAATGTTCGGTCTGGTATGTACAAGATACATCAAGGACCCAATGATTTGACGATATAAGGTGGGGTCTTCTGGATCCGAACCTGTAGCTTGATCTTGTAACTTCTTCAGATTAGAAATCATAGGTGTGGACATAGACTTACAGTCCAACATGCCAAATCTGCGGAGCACATCAACTACATACTTGCTTTGTGAGAGAAAGATCTCACCTGGTTTCTGCCACACCTCTAAGCCAAGAAAATAACGCATAAGACCCAAGTCTTTCATTTCAAATTCTGTTGAAAGCTCCCTCTTAGTCTGAGCTATCAAATTTTCCTCTCTTGTAAGGAACAAATCATCCACATATAAAACTAAGATAACTGGATGATTCTGTACAATCTTTATATAAAGATTGGGATCTGTGATACTCTTGGTGAACCCAAGACTCTGTAGAAAACTGTCAATTCTTCCATACCAAGCTCTCGGAGCTTGCTTCAATCCATACAAGGCTTTCTTGAGTTTGCAAATATGGGATTCTTTCCCATGGATCACGAACCCCTCAGGCTGCTCGATATAAACCTCTTGCTCAACTTCACCGTTAAAAAAAACAGTCTTAACATCCATCTGGTGAAGTTGCCAACCAAAAACTGCAACAAGAGAGATAATGATCTTGATGGAAGTATACCTGGCAACAGGAGCAAAGATCTCGTCATAGTCAATTCCTTCTTTCTGAGAGAAGCCACGAGCCACAAATCTAGCCTTGAATTTTTCAACATTGCCATCTACTGCATGCTTTATTTTGTAAAGCCATTTGGAGGTTACCACTGAGGTCTTGGGACCACTTCCCATACATCATTCTTTAGTATGGAATCGTACTCTTCTATCATTGCATCTTTCCACACTTTATGTTTGGAGGCTTCTTCAAAGGTGGAAGGTTCTAAGTCTATCACAAGATTCAATTGGGCTATCAGGCCGGAGTACTTATCTGGTTTCTTGCTTTCTCTGAAGGTGCCTTTAGGTGCTGCAAGCTTTTCTGCTTCTTTTAGAATTTCCCGGCACCAAGCTGGCTTCCTTTTAACAGGAGGTTTCTCTAAGTGAAACTCGATAGAATCCCTTGAGGGATCCACTAAAGGCTCTATGGTCTCCTCCCTCTACTCATCTGGAAGAGGTGTATCTGAAGGTTTTGGAGATGGAGCTTCTTGCTCCTCTGTATCACATGGAAGTTCTCTGGAACGACGAAAAGTTGCTTCTTCATGAAAAGTCACGTCTCTGTTGACCTCAATGAACTTTTGACCAAGTACATAAATTATGTATGCCTTTTAGGTTTCACTGTATCCCAAAAAAGTTCCTTTCTTTCCAAAGGGCTCTAACTTAGTCCTCTTTTCTTTTGGAATATGAATGTAGACTAGACTGCCAAAGATTCTCAAATGATCAACTAAAGGCTTCATACCGGTGAAGACTTCTTCTGGAGTTTTCTCTTCAAGGGCTTTATGAGGGCACGTGTTCTGAAGGTAGACTACAGTTCTTGCAACTTTGGCCCAAAGAGATAAAGGTAGATTCTAATCATACATCATGGCTCTGGCTGCTTCACAGATCGTTTTGTTCTTTCTTTCTGCAACCCCATTCTGCTGAGGATTATAAGGCACAGTCATCTCCCTCTTAATCCCTGAAGCCCAGTAAAGTTCATCGTAGTTGTAGGAGTCAAATTCTTTTCCATTGTCCATTCTGAAAACACGGATGTGTCTACCTGTCTAATTCTCAACAAGATTTTTAAAATTTTGAAATCTGCTGAAAGATTCATCTTTAGTCTTCAAAAAATAAATCCAAGTTTTACGAGAATAATCATCAATAAAAATGATATAATAAAAACAACCATTCATAGACAGAGCAATCATAGGTCCACAAAGATCAGAGTGAATAAGATCTAAAATGCCATTATTTTTTCTATTGATGTGAGGGTAAGCTTTCTTTGTATTCTTACCGAGAGCACAGCCTCTACAAACATTATCATGCTCAAATGAAAACATTGGCATACATGTTACCATCTTTTGCAAACCTGGGAGCGTGTTGTAATTGAGATGTCCAAGCCTTTTGTGCCATAGCTCGCAGGGGTTTATCATCTCGTGAGCTAATGCTTGAACAACTTGACCGGTGATTTTGTAAAGTCCACTCTCTCGAGTTCCGATAGTCATGGAAGAGCTCAAATCCCCATTTGAGGGCCACATGAGAGCCTTCCCTTTGGAGAAAGTTTTTGAGTACCCGTTGCTTTCTAACACTACAACTGAGATGAGATTTTTCTTTAATCCAGGAACATAAAGAATTTCATCAATATGAAATACATTCCTGTTTGAAGCTGAAAAGATGCTAAACCAAACCCTTTGATGTCATAGGTGCCATCATCACCTAGTTCTACCTTTACATTGAAATTATTATCCCGATAGCTTACAAGATTATGTTTAAAGCCTGTCATGTGTTTGGAGCATAGTTTTAAAAACCGAAACCGGTCGAGGGTCCAACCTCAACCGGTCGAACCGGTTTCAATGAACCGGTTTTTTAAAAAATACATAAAATATTTAAATTTTAACGAAAAAAATATATTTTTAAGATTTTAAATCATGTTTCCAAAGCATTAGAGACAACATATCCAAAGTATGCTCATGAATATATCAAAACGACACCAAGTGCAATACATATCTAGAGATCGGAACATAAATACATAAGCAAGGAGGCTCTAAATGACCTATACAACATCAAATAACATACTAAGTTAGAGTCACTGATACTATAGGTGGGAATGCCAATGACAAATTCAAAATAGCCATAGGGTAGATACTAGAACCGTAGATGGAAGAATCTCATAGCTCATGAGTCATGACTGTCAGTAGTCCTCCATGTCATAATCATCAAGATTGGCATCACTACCACTGCTCTCTCCTCCATCCTCCTCCTCCTCCCCTATATCCAATGCAATCTGTGCATTTGTTGATGTGGACTCTGGAGGATGACCCCTCAAGAGGATCACCATCATCAAAAGTGACCAGCTCTAGCACTAGTTCATTAAGATCCAGGTTGGCTAATGCCAACTCAACATTGTTGTTCAAACCCATATCATCAGAAAACACATCCCACATCTTTGTCTTTCCCTTCAACCACTCTTCTCTCTACCTGTATATAAGACGGAGGTTGGTGTGCACATACACTACTAAGTCACCTGACACGACGACAAAGAGAAGAGTTCAATAGAAGAGTTTATACTTGAGTGAAGAGTACATTTTTACTGGGGTCGTGACAAAAGAGTTCAACAATCAATGCCACCAACATCGAGGTACATAAAGGGCTTGGTTCTCTTGATTAAATGTCAATTCCATACCCTCATACATGATAGAATCCAGTGGAAACATTGCAATCTTGCC